>CAEFZX010015053.1:0-60528 GCA_903066825.1 Alfaro cultratus
GCCCCTTACTCTGCTGATGTTTCACGTCACTTAAGGTCCGCCTAATGGTCATCTGATGCTCTATGTTAACTAGACGTCAAGTTTCGTTTTCTACAAAAAGTTTACATTAAAAACAAAAGACTTTTGTGAGGAATGTCATGTGTCAGTACTTTGTGTGGTGCGTGTATTTTGTGCGTGTCTTGAGTAAACGTCTCAACAGCGTCCAGCCAGAGTTATGCTGGATGTGTTGGATGGTTGACAAATGAAAGTTTTGTAAGAGTTGAAAACATTAGCTTAGCATTCAAATGACCAAACAAAAGACAAAGAATACAGCTGTATTCAGACTGCAGGTCAAACTTTCTGCTAAAGCTTTACATTTTTATTACATGGGGATGTTATTTTCCAACATCTGCAACTGAACATCTGTTCAGAAGAATATGAAGCTCTCAGACATTCAGACCCTTTCAGTCGATAAAACACTGACTCATGCTCTAAGCAGCTTTTACTGATTTATTTCCCCCGTATCTAAGTAAAGTGATTGTGAGGTGATGAAAAGGAAACTGCTTGAGGTAAATGTGGTTAAAAAAATAACCAAAAATATTCAGGACTGAGTGAGAGTTGTGGCATGACTCAATACTTTAAATGTAGCTATCATTTTGTTTTGGAATTTATTTTCTTTTTATTGTAAATCCCTCCTAACAGACAACTGGAATTGTTAAACAAACAACAAAATAAAACAAAAACATTTAAAATCTTCAAATATCAGCAGCCAGAGGGAGCGATGTTTCTGGTAGCTATTAAAGGGGCAGTATAAAGACAAAGTAACAATGTTGAGCTTTACATCATGTTATAATATCATTCTCTCATCAAAAACGTACCTGCAGTGTTGCCTTGATTCTTTCATGTATGTTTGAGAAATCCTTTAATCTCCATGGCAACCATTCAGCTGTGCAAAACGCCTGGGCGTTGCTAGCTCCACCTTTGACGAGGTAGCTCCTTCCTGACGTTGCACTTTCCAAGCTTCTGATCTTCCGTGCCTCATTCAGCTCCTTCAGACTAGCCAGCAGCAATTAGCAAACACCTGGTGGAACTGCACATCTGCTGAGCTCATTACAGGAGCTACTTCTGAGTGCAACGCTGCTAGAAACGTTAAATAGAGGAGCCATGTTGTGATTACTTCCTGAAGGCGGAGATTCAGAAAGAGCAGGAGTTTTTAAAGAGACAGAGGCCCAATTTCAAGGCCTTAAGTTGCAAAGTAAAATTTCTTTTAAGTCATATTCTATATATGTACAATTTTTAGAACAACTGAAGTTAACATAGTTTCTCAATTGTGCAATTTTATTGCACAATGGGCCTGGAAAACTCAGACAATTTTAAATCCCTAAAACTGAGAAAAGTGCACCTCGGCCGTTATTTTTCCAGCATCCCGTCGTCACATGAGTGCTAATCAGAAACAGGCCGTCTGGACCCGGTCCAGCTTTCGCATGGCTGGGTCAGAGAGGCTGAGAACAATTAGCGTGCGTGAGGGCCCGCTTTCCCTCGGCGAGGGAGGAATGACACGTTCATCTCTCAGGGCTCATTTAAGGAGCTCCACTTAAGTGAGAGGGATTATTTAAGAAGTGGAGCGGCTCCATTCCTGCGTTGTTGAGTCAAAAATCAAGCAGTTTCTCAAAGTAGGAGAAGATCCGTTCGAGTACTTCTGTCCTCCTGCTTGCATAAATTAGAAGTGGGTAAAACAAAAAAGAATGAAAACGTTTTGATGTCACCACCCAGGAGCATTTTTGGGTGCTGCAGGGAGGAGGTGTGTGTGTGTGTGTGTGTGTGTGTGTGTGTGTGTTTGCGGTGTTGGCTCAGCTCGGACTGGCGCCGTGTTCGGCCCCATGGCTGCGGCCTCTCCAGATGTGCTTTGTCTTTCTTTCGTTAAGGACCGGCTCAACAACAACAACAAAGAAAAAAAAACAAAAAACCATCCGAGCAGGAAAACACGGAGTCTTCAGCGGGAATGACGTGGAGCTCAAATGGCTGCGGGGATCTTCCCATCCTCCACCCCGGCACTAAACTGGGAGAAACTCCAGTCTCTGTGGTCTGATGCTTTTCATAAAAAGTTTTTTTTTTGTTACTTTTATTACTTTCTAAAACCAGTGCTTTGTATCAAGCCTTTCTCGTCACTTTCTTTTATCACGCTGTGCTCAGTTTTTCCCACAGTAAACTAGTCCACAGCCTCTTCTCTGTCTCCATGACTGATGAACTGGATCCAGAACTCCAGCACTGAAGGCTGTAGAACTCAGTCTGATTGAGTTTAGGGGTTTAAATACTAAAAATTTAAAATAACACGTATGTCCTTTCATTCTTTTTCCCCAATTGAATAAAGGTTTATTGGAAACGTTAAGCTGATATTAATAGATCTCGGTTCGAGGTTGAATAAACCATGTCGAAGTTCGTGTTTGAGATTCGTTGTTGGACTAAAAACAATCAAGAGTCCTTAGAAGTAGTGAAATGCCGCTTTAAAAATCAACTTTTTTGAGCTTTAGATCATGCTCTAATGTTATTTTCTCATCAAGTGTTGCCTTGATTGTTTCATGCATGTTTGAGAAATCCTTTAGTTTCCCTTGACGACCATTCAGCTGTGCAAAACGCCTGGGTGGACCAAGCCCCGCCTTCGAGGACGAAGCTCCTCCTTTGAGCTGGATATTACAACTTTCCCTCGCGACTCCCTTCAAACTAGCAGAAATTAGCAAACACCTGGTGGAAACATGCATCAGCTGAGCTCGTTAAAGGGTTAATAGAGGAGTGATGTGATGACTTCCTGAAGGTGGAGTTTTCTCTCTGAAACTCCGTCTTTTTAAAGAGCCAGAGGCCCAATTTCAAGGCATTAAATTACGAAGTCAAATTTCTTTTAAGTCATATTTTATATATACAGCGTTTTTACATTTTTACAACAGAAGGTAACAGTTTCTTGATTGCGCTGTAAAATGGCGCTGTGTGTCTGGAAAAGACATAATATTCCTCTTTAAGTATCATTGGGTTCTGCTTTGAACATTGCTGCTTTGTACAGAACATTAATTTCTCATTTCAAAAGAAAAACCTTTAAAGAAAAAAACAGAGTAGTTTTTATGTCAGACTAACAGTTTAAGTGCCGCCTCGTCCGTCATCGGGAAGCTTTATTAGGCAGGCTGCAGGTGTCAGCTGAGCCGGGTAATGAGTTTAGTCATCAGGCGGTGCCGTGTCATCCTGATGGGCCGCCTGGGAGTCCTCCATCACCTACGGCTCTAATTGTGTCGTCGTGCTCCTCTCTCAGGCACCGCGCCGCTCCACTGGATTAACCAGCCTGGATGTGGCACTTCAGCAGGGTGACGTCCTGCCCAGCCACTTCCTGCCCACTGGATGCTTTGTTTTCTCTGTAAACACGCCGGACGTTCAAGACCTGTTGTCGCGGGACACGGCTGTTTACGGAGGCCGAGGCCGCCGCCGTAAATCAGACCGAGGAATGTCGCTGAAATTCAAAACCCCTGCAGACTTGTTGATGTGTAGATGTGGAGAAATCTTAAATTCATCCTGTTGCCGGGACAAGATGTTACACTGATTCAGTTGTCTGAAATCCAACCTTTAATTTGAGAGGTCTGGGTGGTTAAGAAGTCCTAAATTTACAAGTAAAATCCAAGAGCAAAAACTTGTTTAGACCTGTGGTGCTGATCCCTTGTTCTCTTCTAACATTTCACCAGTTTGGACGTTTGACCTCTGTGAACCGTCCACACCCAGGAGGGTCAGAGGTGCTTTTGCTCTTTAGGAGATTTGCTAATGTCCTGTTCGTGTTGCTGAACTTAAACAACGAAAATGAAAACAATTGGCGCCAAATATTTAGAAACTTCTGCAAACACAACCACATCAGTAATTTATACTAAATCTTGACGGTAAGGGCGTCGGCCATCTTAATGCTGGCCAAAGATTACCTTCCGGCTTCTGCTTTGCTTGCACTTTTGCTCATGATAAACTGCGGTGATTACAACACCTTTCCACATTGAGTGGAATGTGATTCACACATTCCACTCACACAAAGGTAAACTCACATTAAACATTAACAGTTTACATCGCTCACCCACACGCTGAGCTATTTATCAGTTCAGAAACGAAATAACTTTTTATTTTTTTTCTGTAGATCAGAGAGGGTTCGGCCTGGACACGGTGAGGCTGGAAACGCTCCCACTGTTTATCTCTGAGCTTTAAATCCAGATCTGACACCTGGACTGAAACTCTGGGGGAGGAGGAGGGGAGGCGGCGGCCGCAGCGTCACTCTGTGTGTCCGCTTTCAAGCAGCGCTCCGGCTCAACATACAGTGAGTTTAAGCTGAGGTCAGTCATCTTTCCAAAAGTCATCCTAACCTAAACCGCTATTTAAAAAAATCCAATCAGAAAACACAGAACGTCTCAGCTGCATTTGTTGGTCAATCAAATGGAGCTTTTCTGAAATGGATTGTTTCTCAAAACACAATTTGGTTAATAAAACAGTTTTTATTCTGTCCTGTCGTGAAGTTAAATCAACCGGTTGATCTCTTCCAGAGATTCTTAGGTTTATAAAGCGATATTTGACAAATGGACATTGTTTTCTTGTACTTTTCCAAATGCAATGACTTTAATTTATCTTTATTTTCAACAAATTAATGTGTCAATTTCCCTCGCGACTCCCTTCAAACTAGCTGTTTTGATTTGTATGGACCAAAACAAACAGGATCAATATGAAAAAAATGCAATTAGACTTTAAAGTTAAATTATTTAATTAGAAATTTACACTATATATGTTAGAAATAATTTAAAAAATCTAAATTCTGCACAATACACAGAGCCTATAACTAGTATTCACTCACTTGAATGTGTTTCCTTTTTATTTCTTTTACAGATCGATCCTGATCATGTACAAAAACATGTTTAATGTCAAAGTGGAAACTGATTTCTAACAAGTGAAATAAAAACATGTCATATGAAACAAGCAACTACATGAATATTCAATCTCTTTTGTCGCAGATTTGTGGCTAGCAACCTGACAGAACATGAGCGTTTTTGCAGTTTGTTTTCCCCTGTTGGTCTGGACCTTTTGAGCAGGTGAATAAACTCAAGATAACCCTGATGCGGACCGAACAACCAGGCTAAGACGCACTCTTTGAGGTGGTCTCGGTCGGGTTCCAAACGAATTCTGGTCCGGTTCGCTTCTGGTGTGAATATGGAACAAACCATCTACAGGGGATGTACTTCTTTTTGAACTTCATGAGCCACCGTTGCCGAGACAGGTTACCATTTTCCGAAATGAGATGGAAACATGCGCTTTTCAACAACATGATAAAATCACAGGGCCATCTAGTGGCCCGGCAAGACTACTGCAGTGGACTCGAGGCGTCTTCGTGGTCTCGTCTAAACGTTGTTTTTTCCCTCAACATCTGAAAATACAGACAGTTTCCAGACAGTCATTTTGTGTAAACTTGGCCTAAATGTCACACTCAGGCATTAGATTCCATGTGGACGGTGTGGATGACGGTAACCTATGTTGGTTACGCTAATGAACCGCTGAAGGGTTGGGGGGAGAGAGAGCAGTTTGCTAATCGCCAGAGCGGCTCAGCGGTCTGACCATACTGTGGTTCGTCTTGACAGCTTCACTCTTATTATTGTGCGACTGGGTTGACCTCAATGGTTAAACCCTGAGGCAGGTTAAAGAAAGGACGGTTGCTCTTTTTTTTTTTTTCTCTCATCATACTGTCATGGGGGGATGCAAGGAATGGCCTGAAAAGTACTATTCTATATTTTTAAGAAATACTGTATACATAATTTTTTTTAAAAAGCCCAGCATCCAAACAGTCCAAACAATCGCCACATTGGTGTCAGCTCAGCCACATCTCCAGAACGACAGACTGCTCCATTCAGCCAGCTGAAAATAGATAGTGGCGTGTTATCGCTAGCCGAAGCTGAACGGCGTGTGACAACGGGGCCGTGTTCCCGGAGGTTTCCGTCAACACGGAGTGCGGGCGTTCATTAAGACACCAGCAGGTTCGGCTGGGGGGTGGAAGCCATGTTGTTGATGTAAGTCTAGTCACAAAGATGACATGATTGGTTTTTCAGATGTCTGATTGTTTCTGCAAGATACCTTCACAAGCAGAAGTTGAAAATGACCAATAAAACGACCTGGAGAAGAGTTTAGATGGAGATGTGTGTTTCTTCTGCTTCAATTTTTAAGCTAACAACAAACTGTTTCAATTGTGTTTGTGTTTTTCTCATTTCCCTTTTGCTTTTAATAAATGCATAAGCCTGTTTGTCAAAAGTATTTATCCTCAGCTGAGTTTCCACTTTCGTGGCAACATGGCGGGTTGTTGGTTGGTTGATTTGGGGAATTCAGTGTCCTTCTGATCTCTGAGGCTAATTTGCCAACTTCTTGGGCTCCTTGAAGACAAAACAAGACAAAATCATCTTCATCTTTGCCCATATCAAGACTATAAATGTCCTCAAATAGATTGTTAAAACTACACATTAAGAAATATTAAAATATTAATAAATAGCTGTCTCTGCATTTGGTGAGTAATTCTTGAAATTAAATATTGAACATCTTTTCACATTGACGTAATTTGGCAAAATGGAGCAAAAAAAAAAAAACAGCTTTGATTTGATTGATAAAATAATATATAAGCACACAAATGTTTTCTTGAAGGTTCTACTCATGTGACCCTCTGGGGTCTAGAAGGTCACATAGATGAGGAGAGTCTCAGTCACGCTGGTGTTCAAGCTGCTGTTTATCCACCACCATCGATGGTTATGCCAACTAGCCTTAGCATTCACAAAAGGCTCTAGGTTGAGCAGTGTTTACAGACGGTGATTGTCAGCGGTAAGACCCTCCTCCTTATTCTGATTGGTTGTTCCCGATTGAGCGCAGTATTTCTGCAGATGGCAGCGGGACCACAGGGAGGAGGCAGAGGAGCTCGATCTTTTCACAGATTATCTCTCAAATTATACAGCCATGACATAATGACAGTTTTAACATTTGTTTTTTGTTTTTTTTAAAAAACCCACTTTTTAAATAAAATGTACATACTGCAGCTTTAAAGGTTGCTGCACTAACCTGCAGAATATTAAACTCTGCAGGTGTGACAGAAAGATAATGACCACTTTCTGACTACAAAAACTATCAAATCAGTGTTATAAAAAAAAAGACCAGAGACTAAGAGTAAAAGTGACAAACTTTTATAATCTTGTCACACTTTTAAAGTTTCCTTTTTTAAAAAAAATAAGAAAAAATAAAAAACAGCAAATTTCTGTGTATTTATTCAACTCAAATAACCTTTGAGTTTGTCAGTGATTAAATTGTCCCTCTGTTGTTGTCATCATACAGACGTCCTGTGCTTCCAGATAAAGAGGAAACATCTCATCCAAGCCAATTTTGTGTTTTAAAAACACAAAATCTTGCTGAAGCTCCGCGGGGAACCTGCTTCGCCTGAGAGAGAAAGCACGCCGCCGTCACCGTGTCGGAAAGGTGCGGCGAAATTAGCAGAGCGCCGCTGCAGCGGCTTTGAGGGGGACATAAATCTGTCCTCTGCGTCTCCTCCGGCATCTGAGGACAAAACGCAGGAGGTCGGAAGGCCGAGAGCTGACCTGGTGAGCTCATGAAATCACAACGCATGACAGGTTGGAGTTGACTCATTCCTCCATGCCTGACCGCATACGTCTCCTCTCACAGAAAATGCCATATTTGCATATTTAGATATAAATGTATTTGCTAAAAAAAACAACAACAAACAAAATCAACATATTTGAGAAACAAGAAGCAGGACAGAGGGAAGAGCTTTGAACGTAATGAGATGGGAGGTCTTCGTCCTGTGGTGCAACTGTCAGGGCGGGTCGTGACCTTTAACCTCAGCTGGATACCTTTCCTCCCTGCTGCTGCTCTGCGTCGGCTCCTCTAACTTTAGGAAAATGGCGTCGTCAGGGGAAACGGCCATGTGTCTTCCAGCTGTCTCCACCCAGAGACACTGATCCGTGCCTCATGATCGTCTGCTGTGCAGCCGTCAGGATTGATTTTCTGCTGGAAATCGACATCAGGTGTCAGACGTGGAGCAGATTTACGTCAAACAGCTCCTGTGACCTTCGACCTGTGCTGATGGATGCATTTTACCTCCGGATACAGACGGTCCTCATGTCCCTGTGGGTCGTGGCAAAACTTGATATGAGAGATGTGGCTCACCGCCCAGGGCGGTTCGTCCTGTGGGACGACACATCGCTTGTCTTCATGTTCAATCTTCACCTTCAGTGTTAAAGAAAGAAAACAACAGTTTTACAGAAATGATGAAAACCTTTAAGACTCCGTTAGCTGTGGAGAAATACCGACAGAAACAGGAAGATGCATCTCATCTTTTCAGGCATTTTGTTTTTCTTTTAATCTGTCCTCATAAAAATGTTTTCATGGATATATTTAAAGACGAAATTAAGAATTTAACTATCCCTAAAGAAAATTTACACAAAAATATTTAACATCCAGTGTTGTGATAAGCATTCAAGGATTCAAAGAGGTTATTGTCATTTTAACTCATTCTAACAACTTGATGTGAAATGAAATGAGTTACTCTGGTCCTGGTAGAAACCTAATACGGCTTCAATAAAAATACATAAAATAGAGTAAAAAACTGCTGAATAAACAAATGACATGGTTGACTAATACAAGTACCCAAAATAGCAAAATGAGTAATTACAGGAAGGGGAATAATGTAAAATTGACTTTTTTGGATTTATTGATGTTATAAAGTTATTCCCTCATCAAAAACATACCTGGAGTGCTTTGTACATGTTTGAGAAATCTTTGAATCTCCCATGGCAACCATTCAGGGGGTGCCTAAACACTTGCTTTCACAAAGCTCGGCCTTTTCCATACAGCTCCTCCTCAGAGCTGCAGTCTCCAGCCGAGTTTCTGCTTCACAAAGCCAAAGCTCTGAGTTGCTCCTTCAAACTAGCTGGCAATAGTTGGCACACACTTGGTGGAACTGTGAATCTACTCATTACTGGAAATACTTCTCAGTCCATCAATGGTGAGAACGGTTGCAAATGGCATTATAAGAAGCATTGTTGTGACAACTTCCTGAAGGCTCTGTCTCTTGAAGGAGCTTCTTAAAGAGACGGAGGCCCAATTTCCAGGAGTCAAATTAAAAAGTCCATTTTCTTTTATGTCTTATTTGTCCCATATAATTTGCCCATATCTTATTTTCATCATTTTAAAATTCAGTTTTCATTTCCACCGGTAAGTTGTAATCTTTATTCTTTTTTTGTTATTTTTTGACTAAGTTTTGCTGATACGTTTATTTTTATTGCCACGTTTCCTAGTAGATTTTCTCCCTTTAAACAGTTAACTGATTTCCAAGCCTTCTGCTTATATTTCAGTCAGTCATAGAAGTGACTGGGCAACTTATTTTGTTAGACTGGTTATAAAATAGACAACAAACAAAATGTGTATATGTTATGATTTTACAGGGAGTCTTTTTTGCAGAAAGGAATGTGAAATAATATAAATCCATGAGGCAGAAAATGTTTTTCTATGATTCTGATGTGAATCCTATATGATTTAAGACTGTTATGATGGAGATTTATGAAATATATCTACTGACAGCATAAATAAATATCTCCTCACCTTAAACAATGACTTAAAAGAGGCTGCAGTTCTCGGAGATAAAAGCAGATTTTCTGCTTCTGCTCCTATTCGGAAGAAGTTAATGCTTAAATTGGGCCATTATTTAAAAAAACAAACAAACAACAGAAGTGATGAAATTTAAAGAAAGTTACAGTTGATCCAATCCGCTAATGACAGAGTTTTGGATATATCACATTTAATGAGTCCTTTACAAATGTCTGAGTGAGTTTTTAACGGGAGCCTGAAGCCGCCAAGCAGGGCCATTCAAAAATAAAACCACCCCTCCGTTAACTTCATGCTTTTTCTGTTTTTACGCTCCTGTCATCACTGTCCAGCGGTGAATAATTTAGGGCGGGCAGAGGGTGGCGTGCGGTGAGGGAGTCGTTGCTCTCCGGCTCCAACGCCGTAGCGCTGGTGAGAGTCGTAAGCTCGTCATGAATAAAACATCTCTGCGTCTCAGCCAGGAGAGGGCTTTCGTTGCAGCAGTTTGCAGGCCAACTGGGTCCTCAATTGCGATAAGTTATTGCGATTTTATTTGACAGAAAGACACGGGGGCTGGAGGGTTCATAATTGTGAAGTGGAGGTAAATGATAGACGACTTTTGTATGAAAAGAGAGGCAATGCGGTGTAGATTTGCCGTTGATTGCTGTGCAAACTTTCATCTTTCTAAAGTCCTTTGTTTTTCTTTCAGTGACATTGTTCTAGCCACTGTTGCTTGATACCAGATTTGTGGAGTACATGGAAATTAAAAGCTTTTAATAGCCTAATAATTAGGCTAGTTAGCATGGCAACCAAGGATGGGATAAACAGTTTATCTACATGCTAATGGTGGAAAACCAACGTTGTTTCTCCTTTTTGCAGATGGCTGTAGGACCACAGCGAGGAGCAAGAGGAGTTCATTTTCCCCCCAGATTATTTGTCTCATGTTATACAATCAGAACATAGTGAAAATCTTAACAAATATTTTTTAAAAACATGTTTATAAAAATTATCTATCGCTGCTTTAAACTTCTGAAGAAGTTCCTTCCTAACATGTCTTATGTTTTCCTTAGACTTCATGAAATGCTGTTGGTTTTCTCGTTTCCACTGAGTAATACAGACTTTGTCGGCCCATACAGCTCAACCGCTCCATGGCCAACCCTTCAGCTGTAGGGCCGTCGGGTGGAGCTAATGACGTCACATTGGGGGCCTTAAAGATGTCACTTCTTGAGACAAACGCAAATTTGTCACATTTACTTGAGCAGCTTTTTGGGGAAAAAATGTACCCTTAGGAGTGTTTTTACTACGTTGTAATTTTTACTTTTACTTGAGTAATTCGTACTGCTACTCTTGCTTAAGTTAAATGTCCGGATGGTATACCCACAGTGAGTAACTTCCCTGAATGAAGAACAGGTTTATATGAATCATTTTGATTATGGCCTTTAAAATTCCCACGTAACTTTAGAGTTTGGTGCGTTCATGAATCGGCTGTGTCGGAGGGGCTGCTGGTGGTCCTGGCTGGCTCTGCTGGTGGTTCCAGCAACTGAACATGAGAATGAACCGCTGTCAGCACTGGGATCATGTGTCGGTGTCAACAGACACAAAGGCTGCCTCTGAGTCTGTGGTGAGGACAGGAGGGAGACGAGTGTGTTAAAAAGACCAACATTGGCTGCGATTCCAATACAAATGTGCACAAAAAAACTTTGTCAATGTTCAGCTAATGTTGAAAAAACGCAAACTTGGCATTAAAAATTCCTTTAAATAAGGAACACAATTAAAAACACGTCAATAAGTTTGTTCACACAGTAAGTGATTAAAAAACACGCTGTGCCGTAATCCTCCAACTACTTCCTGTCATCTTCTTCGTCTTTTCCACCAGGAGTAACATTCGGTTGTTGACCGTGTGGCTCATGTGCAAAATACACTAATGCTGAGATCAGACCGTATCCGATTTGAACCTCGCAGTGATAGATGCGCTGCGCGGTTGAAACGTTTCACGTCCAAAGCAGCAGATGCCAGAGTTGGAGATTGTTGATACCAAAGTGGGTCAGCAGATCGTCAAACCGAGGTTGTCAAAATGAGACCAGAGTAGCGCTGAGAGCAACCCTCGTCAGCATGCGGCTAGGTTTTGAAACTCACCAAACTCATAACACCCCTGAATTATTTGGTGAATTCAAACACGGTGCTGAGGCGACCAGGGGCGGCATTCTCTCCGCTCAGTAAATAAAGCCGAGACACTTTCTCAATATTTCATCCTCCATCGTCCAAAGAGACTGAAATAGGAGAAATAAAGTTTAGCGGCTCCTCCCAACATGCCTTGTTCCACTCTTTGCTCAGATGTAGCAAGTCTAGAGCGATTTTGAGGCTCAATGTTAAGCATCTGACTTCAGACTGCGCAAACATCCAACTTGAGACTCTGGACACGTTCGGTCAGAACGCAGCATAATTCCAAAAACATTTTATAGAAAAACGTGAATTTGTTTGAAATTGGCAAATTTATGCAAATCCAATTTGCGCAATTATATGGTCAATGGAAATTCAGCTTGTCACCTTAATCGTCTTGTTCCCCTGTTCCTTCCTACACTGTAGGGGGAAACCATCTGGAAACCCCAGTTTAACCAGAAAACTCTCAACCAGCCATTATGACAGTCAGTCAATTTAAACTCTGAGTTTCCAGCTCTTCCCTCTCTGGTCTGGGCCGCAGCCGTTCCCTGATTGTTCGCTAGATCATTGTGTGAACCGGTGACTCTGGAGTCCATGTTTGTGTCACGGTGTGCTGCGGCGATAAGCAGAGCGCTGAAGGAGTCGGTGAGCTCAGAGGGGCCAGGAGGAAGTCCTCTGGATCATACAGGAAAGGGTGTAAAACGAGCCGCTGCACAAACAGGAAGTGGATGATGGATTGCAGCTTTTGTAGCAGAGGAAGGAGGGAATTGCTCGAGAGTCGCTCAATCGCTTCAGCACATGGCCGGGTTGTTAGAAAACCCTCAAGCAGGAAAAGGGACTTTTAAGGCCGATTGTAGGGGCATGTGGTGACCGGAGGTTTGTTTTCTTAGCTGGTTGAACTTTTGAGTGTTTCTCTTCCTTAATTGCATTTTTATCACTCTAAGGATATCTTCACATCAAATAAAATGTAGCTGTATGAAGCAATAATGCAATCACTCCGTTATTTACTTAAGTTAAAGGGAATTTTCAACTATTTTTTACATTGCTAATCAAATTAAGCAGTTTGGTTTTGTTTGATATTCCTGATATATTTATATATATTTTTTTTTTTTACCAAAATGTATAAATCGTAGGCACTTTTGTATTGTGGAAACTTTAAAACACTTATGAAAAAGTGAAGTCTGAGGAAACTAGATGGTATCAAACAGGACTTCGTCTCTTGCAGAATTCATTTACTTTTTCTTATTAATCAATTACTTAATCAATTAATCCGATTAATCATTCCAGCTCTAATTGCGATTTATAACACACATATAGTACAACGATGCAATCGTTTACTTCTGAGTTGTTCTTACTTCTATATTTTAAAACAGAAGAAATTTGCAATTATTTAATTTTCTTACGCAAAATTATTTATTTGTGCAATTTTTTAAAGCAAACTGCAAAGTTATCAGAGCAACGAACACGTCTGCAGACGAGAACACGGCTCGCAATACATCGTAAAGGTTATTGCATGTACAGTTTGTCTAAACCTTTAATACAGCGCACCATATGGTGAGGATTATGGGATAATAAGTATGGAGTTTCATGTCTTCGCTGTACATCAGATTAGAATGGATATAACCTGCAAAGCGTGCAGTAACGACATGTGACGTGTTATTTAAACGCCTTCACCTGTTTGCAGGAGACAGTCAGGTAGAACAGCATTGACCCAAAACGTTCTGCTGTAAAGTTTATTTTATGGAAGGTTTGTCAACTTTAAAAAAAAAAAAAAATAGCAGTGATTACTATACCATCAGGAATGAAATGTTGCTTTCCATTCAACTTCATTATTTGTGTTTGTTTCCAGGAGATGAAAAATGTCTGAACTCTGTTCATAAGACTATCTTCAGAAAGTCCTGCTCTCTCTCGATCACCTGCAGCTTCAGTGAACCTCATAAAAAGTTACATTTTCCTTTTAAATTGCTTCTTTTGATAAGCGGCTAACTTTGAGTCTTTTCCGCTCAATAAAAGTGTCAGCGCCACAACGAGTTGCTACTCCGACCTTTTAGCTCCATCAGTAACTGCTGAGATCATCCCCAGTGATCACATCAAAAAAACAGATTTTTTTCCCCTTTCCATTCCAGATTTCTGTTTTGTTTAGAGGTTTTCCTAGTCTAATGTCTGTGGGATGAAGATAATATCCAGAACAAGTCAGTATTAATTCCACCTGTACAGAATAAGTCACAAAACTGGGCTGTTAAACGCCCGGTGGTTTTATGTAACATATCATGTAACCTTGAGTGTCGCTTTGATTCTTTCATGCATGTTTGAGAAATCCTTTCATCTCCCGTGGCAACCGTTCAGCTGTGAAAATGTCTGGTTGGACCGAGGACGAAGCTCCTCCTCAGAGTTGCACTTTCCGAGCTCCTGCCTCACAGAGCAGGCTTTTCCCACGACTCCCATTCTCAGCTCCTTCAGACTAGCCAGCAGCAATTAGCAAACACCTTTTGGAACTGTACATGCTGAGCTCATTAATTCAGCTCAGCAGGTGTTAAAGGGTTAATTCAAGAACGATGTTGTGATGACTTCCTGAAGGCAGCATTTCAGAAAGAGAAGGAGCTTCTTAAAGAGACAGAGACACAATTTCAAAGCATTAAATTACAAAGTCTGATTTCTTTTAAGTCACATTTAATATATATAGCATTTTTACAACAGCTGAAGGTAACATAGTTACTTGATTGTGCTATAAAGTGTCACTATGTGCCTGGTCAACATATAATACTTCTCCTTTAAAAGCCTCATTTGAAGCAACAACAACCCTGCTGACTGTGAAGTGAAAAAAGCAGATTCTTGTGCAATGTATACTGTTGCTATCATAACTTGTTGTGACCAAGGAAGCAGTTGACATCAAACAGCGCTGTGGTGCGAATGCGGCCCCTATGCCTCCTGCTGCAGCGGGCAGCATTCATACTGCACATGTACCGCCGTGACGTCTCTGACACAGAGCATGATGTATGAACCCGCCGCTACAGTCTGCCTGCAATCAGCATCCTGGCTGCAGGAGATAAGGCTCGGCTGCTGCTGGTTCTGGAGGCCCTCAGGACGGACTCTAAGACACCAGGTGAACAGACGCACGCTTTCAGTTAAGTCCTAAAGTATTCACACCCCCGTTGGAGGACTAATAAACTATGTAGAGAATATATGGAAGGCCAAAGTAAAACAGAAAAACGTGTTAATGGCAATGATACCAAGAGAAATCTTTACATGAATGGTAAAATATATATGTATATTGTATTTTAAAATTCTGAAAACAAACTTATTTTCTTTGTGAACATAATTTTCTAATTTAAATCTGTTAAGGGTATGAATAATTCTGGGCTTTTAGGATTCATCTATTATTTAATGCAGAAAGTAGTGCTGACTGTTGGATGCTGCGTTACCACCGTCTCATTTTGAACATTTGCAATTGTACGTTGCATCAGAAATGCTGTAATGAGTGGAGAAAAAAATAAAATCCTAAAACATGCCAGCAGTGGTTTGTGTGAGTCATTCTGATCCCACACACACAATCAAACAGGGGGAATGGGAATCTTATTTTAATTTAAATTTGACCGTTATTTGATGACCATGAACTTATTAACATACATTTTGTCATCTTCTGGATAAATAAAGCATTTTACAAAAATAAAAGACATAAAGAGAAGGAAACTTTTCTCAGAGCACCAAAAAAAAAAAAAGGTCCTTCTGGTCGACTTGATTTCTTTGATGTCTTTGAGAGAAGCAGCAGATTTGCATTTTTCTGTCTCTGGTCTCTTATAGATTCATAGGTCAAAGGAATGCACTTTTAGAAATGTGATCCAGATGTTGACGGAATAATTTGTAGCAGCAGAAACAATGCAGAGCTGCATTAAAGTAACGCAAACTTTCTACATCCATTAAAGCCAAAACCAACTCTGTGAACGTCTTTTTCTTTCTCTTTTTTTTTTAGAAGTTGAAAAAAAATACCCCTGTCATCTGGTTTTGATCGTAAATAATTTCTAATAACTTCCCTCCTCCTCTGACGATGGATCAAATCGTGGCTCATTCATAGAAAAATAAAACTCCACTCCTTAAAAAAAAAAAAAAAAAAAAAATCATCCCAACAACAGTTCTCCACCGTAAATCTGATCCCAAACTACTTAGTCAGGAAAAATACTCTCCATGTGGAAGTTGTGCTGCGTTGCATCAGCCAAAAGGGTGAAAAAAAAGAAAAAAAAAAAGTTTCAAACATCCAAAGAGGGGTCTGAGTAGGCTGTTTGGGCCCCGGCTCCGATTTTTACGATCCCACAGACACAGTCGTACTGGAACATGTGGTTTTGATGGGCTCACGTGCGAGGCCGAGGCCCGTCGAGGCTCCAGCGCGCAGCCATTACTCATAGCTGAGCTGCAGCAATGAGAACCACATTCCAGGTTTCCAGCCCAGGCAGCTGGGATCCCTGTCGTCCCTGGGCTCCGCCGTGTCTTCTTCCCAAGCGAGCAAACAACGGCTCGGTATTTATTGAACCTTCCCGAAACACGGAGCTTCTCCCCAATAAAGGTTTTCACACTGCATGAAAGGAAATGTGATGTGAACCAAAGGAACTCCAGATCTGTCTGAAAGATGCTCAGATAACCAGCAGAAATGATGATTATAATGAAACACAAGCGTGTGGAGAGGAAAAAAAACTTGTTTGATATGGTTGTTTTTACAATATTAGAAATCCAACTATTTATATTATTGGTGGAAACTATGTTTCTAATAGTTTGTGTGGTAGTTGTGCTAGATCAGCTAGTATAGCTGGGAGCTGACCTACCATGGTTGGTTAGCTGCTGACTAACCAGAGTATTTTGCCTTGATTTTTTATTTTATTTTCTCTTCCTGACAAACTTAGATGCCCCAATTACTGCGATGGCTTTTTAAAAACAGCAATTAATATCCATATATGAACAAAATAAACTGTGTTCAGTTAAAAAAAGAAGTTTTTTGTTGTTAAATTATTGAGTAAATAGACACATGTTTTTGTATTCTGTTATTCAGGTTATTCAACCATCAGATTAATGTAAAATGCTATTCTAGCCGTTGAGCTGAGTCTCGAAGGCGGAGCTAGGTTCACCCAGGCGTTCTGCTGAGCTGAGCGGTTGCCACAGGAGATTCAAGGATTTCTCAGACATGCATGAAAAAATCAAAGCGACGCTCCAGGTTTGTTTCTGAATAATAATAGGACATGATGTAAAACTTTACATAATACTTCCTCTTTAAGCATTTTTCCATCTTTTCAATATTTTCCTTTATTTGGAAAGTAAAATTTTGGAGAACCTTAAATATTAGTTTCCTCACTGCATGTGTCGTGATAACAAATTTGATCAATTTTTCTTGAACGTGTTTTAGCAATTTAAGCTATTATGTGGTTTTGAACATGGCATTGTTATTTTGAACACAAGTGCATGTGTGCTGTAGCTAAGAGAAAACGTTTTTCTGAAGAGTCATGAAGGATTTAAGCAAAATTGGTTAATTATCCTCGCTTTGTATTGTGTTATTATCTCTTTTCTTTTGGCTTCTCTGCCGTAACTCAGCTTGTGGAAACCCAGACTTTCGTGTTTCCGGTTTTCCGGAAGCCTCCTGCTGCTGCCTGACACGGCACACATTCCCACTGACCTTCCCACTGGGATGTACTTGTAAACGGGCTCCTTTTGCCCACGGCCGGTCTGTGAAGTCTGAACTGTGTGTCATCTGTGTCACTCAGCTGTCTGCTGTCATCAACGCGGCGCTTGTGTGCTGCTCATGGCACACTTTGTGCGCTCAGTGCAGGATTCAGGAGTCTGAATTTGATTTATTGATCTTTAATCCATCCATCCACTCTGTCAACAGTTTAGAAAATTCTTCATGGCTGCTAATGTCTGCAGCTATTCTAGATCCCATTTAAAAACTGCTGATTCTAATAGTTTAAGCACCAGATAAGCCTTAATGTGCATTAATACGCACAGTGGAAACCGTCTTGGCAGAAGCTAATATCTATAGTATTCCTAATCATCACTCTTTAGGTTGTAGCCAGTCATTGCTAAGGAGAGGAAATGGCACTTCTGGATTGGCTGCTTTTCAAATGCCAACCAATAGCATGTCAGGCAGTATTTCAGCTTTCAAAGTTGCATTTTCATTTGAAAATTTTAGATATGCTCTATGAAAAAAATCTATGTATTTTACATAAATAATTTGGAGCCTGGTTCTGTAACATAATCTGTGATCACTGGGCCGCCAATAGGCGAGGGTCCAGTGTTGTTCCAAATTAATTCACACAGATAGAAAACATGAAAAAGAAAAGAAACTGATCTGTTCATCTGAAGCAGACACATTCAAAGTCACTCGGACTCAGTAAAAAATCTCACTTTCTCCGCATATGATTGGTCCTTCAGTTCTTGAAAGCTAGACTGAATCATTGATGTCAGCAACTCTGCAGCGGTTTTGTAGCTCAAAGGAGACGTGGATGGAAGTAGTTAAAAATCTCACTTCTCTGACATGATCCATTTCACAGCAGTTCTCGCAAACCAGATTGAAGGTTCTGGTGCACAGCAGCAGTTGCATTTAAAAAAATGGATTTACAACATAATTGAGATTTGGAAAGTAGCTAAAGTGATTTCACACTGTGTTCCTATCCGTCTGTCTGTCTGTTTGTCCTTCTCACTGACCGTCCAGTTCTTTGTAGATTGAAATAACTGCTGTCAATTTCTGAGTAAAATTTTGTCTTTGCACTTTAAAAGTTAAAAAGAAACTCCTGACTCAACTGGACTGAAGTTGAATAGAAGAAAAACATCCTTTAATTGTCCCAACATGGAGAAATATCTGTGCAACAGCAGCGCAGTCACTCACACAAACATAGAATAGAAATAAATACATAAAAAAATATAAATAACATACTGTACAGAAAGGGCAACATTTCAACATAAATACTATGTAGTTTTAAAAAACTATTGTACTCCAGTCTTGTGGAATATACAACTGAGTTGGTTAACTAATTTAATTAAAACTTGATTAAAGACAGTATCCTGGTCAATAGTAGAGATTTTTAAAAAATAGAGAAAAAGGGAGAAAATAAAATCTTCAATCTTGTCACTGGTTTCATGTCCCTCCCACCCGGCCACCCAGTGCCATGGCTCCACCCTGACTGAGGCCGGTGCGTGGCGGACGGAGCAGGAAGTGTGTCTCTTTATCTCGCCTTCCCATTCCTCCTCCTCCCTGACGGCCACTTAACGCTCCTCCTCGGCGTTACTCTCTCCTAGAGAGCAGCAGGTGACGTCCAAGAATACTTTCGCCCCGTTGACAGGCTCATGGCATACCGCTGGAAGACGACGCCACACATTCCCAGCCACCTGGCAATGAGGTCAGGAGGATAATGTTCCCGCCGGGGCCGACGGCTCCGGACCTCCAGGCCATTTCTGCTCCAGCTGCGGCAGATAGGCCTTTTATCAAAACTTTCTCCCTGACCTCTCGCTGTTGTTTCTGTCCATTCTCCTAAGCGCCAGCACGGACAATGCAGGTCCTCATTCTTCCTGTACATTATTCCACTGAGGGTTTTGTGTTGCGTCCACATTACCGAGACCCAGGCGGGCAGCCGCTAAAGCAACAGGGCCGGGCTGTGAGAGCCGTCAAGGCCTCCGCGGCTGATGCGTTGTGGCAGTGTTGTGGTGGATCCGCTCTGCCGTGAGAGGAAACGCGGGAAACACGGAGCTTCGCGGGGGGAGATCTCTCTTAACATCCACGGCTCGGCCTCAGTGGGGATTCTCCTTCGGACGTGTGTGTGGCCACGTATTTCCTCCACTCACCTGGTTTCCCATTCCTGCAGGTTTCTGCAGAGATTAAAAAGAAAGGAAAAGAAAAAGCGATGCCTGTTTTAAAGGGTCAGTGTTTTGTGTTTCCCAGGCCTATAGAATAATTTATAGCACAATCAAGTTTCCTTCAGTTATTAAAAAAATACTATACATATCAAATATGACTTAAAAGAAATGTTACTTTGTAATTTAATGCCTTGAATTTGTGCCTCTGTCTCTTTAAGAAGCACTTTTTGAAACTCCGCCTTCAGGAAGTCATCACATCGGTCAGCGTTTTTTTTCCTTTTTACCAGCGCTGCACTGAGAAGAAGCTGGTATAATGAGCTCAGCAGATGTGCAATTCCATCAGGAGTTTGCTAATTGCTGCTGGCTAGTCTGAGGAGCCGAGTGGAGAAGGGCCGCTCTGTGGAAGTTGCAGCTCTTAGGAGGAGCTGTGCCTCGAAGGTGGAGCTAGGTCCACCCTGGCGTTTAGCTCTGTTTGAACGGTTGCCATGGGAGATTAAAGAATTTCTTGAGTATGCCTGAAAAAATCTAGTAAACTGAATTGAAAGTGTGAGCTTTAACACTCGGTGGCATAGGGGATAGTGCAACCCACGTTTGGAGGCCTTGGGTCCTCGACGCGGCCGTCGTGGGTTCGATTCCCGGACCCGACGATATTTGCCGCATGTCTTCCCCCCTCACCTTCCCCCTTTCCTGTCAGCCTACTTTCATATAAGGGACACTAGAGCCCACAAAGACCGCCAGGAGGGGAAAAAAATAAAAATAAAAAATAAAGTGATGTTGTGGTTATACTGCAGAGAGAGAACCGCTGTGTGTCTGAATGGTTTCTGTAAGAAAGAGGATGGAGACATAACAAAACTCTGGGATTTGATAAGAAAGTGCTTTTCTTCCTTACAGCTCTCTGGTAAGGTTTGTTTGACAATCCTGTGGGATCGTTACGGCTTTACGTTGGACAAAAAGCACTTGTTTTTATAAGCAAACAGAAAATCTGAGCTTTTTGGTAGTCAAATCTAGCACTATACCCCCCTAGTCCAGCTCTAATAAGCTGACTTCCAGAAAGGACAGCAGAAATAATACACTAAGTACTTTCTGCTGTGTTTATTTTTGGGTTTTATCTAATTTATTCCACAATCTTAGGGTTTTCTTCATACTAGAGCTTCAGATTGCCATATAATAGCCAACTTCACATAAGGAGACAAAGATGAATCGTCTAAATTTTAATAATTGGCTCTGAAATTAAATAAAACTGTTACCAGCTGGCATGTTGCTAAATCAGTCAGAAAGAACTGAATGTTATGCTGCGCTCCAGCTCCCAGTCGAAAAATTAACTGGAACACACTGAAGTTGAATTTCCCCCTGGTCCAACTAAGAAGTGAAAATTATTAGCCTGTGGCTAGAAAACCTTCGTACAAACAACGGTTGCCTTGTTTTTGAAGACGACATTGTTCACTGCGCTTCAATTCAAGTTTCCAAACTCCAATTGAGTTGGAAACTGGGAGGAACTCCGACTTCTTCTTCTTCTTGTGATATGTATTGGCGGTTGGCAAACAACTTTGCCACCAAATAAAAACTTCTAGTATGTCGGTTCAGATTTTTTTGTTTTATTGAATATTAAAATATTTACATCCCCCCTCCGGGCTGCACAGTGGCGCAGTTGGCAGCACTGTTGCCTTGCCACAAGAAGGTCCTGGATTCGATTTCCGGCCCTGGTTCTTTCTGCACTGAGTTTGCATGTTCTCCCTGTGCATGCGTGGGTTTTCCTCCCACAGTCCAAAAACATGACTGGTTGTTTGTCCTGTCTTTTTCTGTGTTGCCCTGCGACAGACTGGCGACCTGTCCAGGGTGACCCTGCCTCTCGCCCGGAACGTAACTGGAGAGGCACCAGCACCTCCCGACCCCATTAGGGACAAGGGTGTAAGAAAATGGATGGATGGATGGATGGATGGATGGATGGATGGATGGATACATCCCTCCTCCACCCCTCTTAGGACTTGTAAGGTCCACTTTGCATTTCAATATGGCTGCTCCTCACATTAATATGGCGGCTCGCGACGTCTCACTGTGGCGCAACATGTTTATTTTACAAGACACAAGTCTATAATCACTGTGACATAGTGGCTGCGACTACAACCTGAACAAACTAAAAGTGGTGTTTGCTTATGGAAAGTAAAGGTTTAAACATGTTGTTTGTAACAGGTACTGCTAACAAAGTTTATGGGCATCGCCTCGTTGAAATCCCTCTTCACCGTTAACTTCCTTAGGGTCAAACCCAGCTCCGAGTGCATTGTGGGTAATGTAGGCAGTAACTACATTACTCACAAAGTAGTGTTGAAATAGTTCAGCAGCAAACTCAGGTTCTGCTGCGGCGACGGCTTATGACTGTTGCCGGTCTGAAACTGCTTCTTTTAACTTGAGCCGGCTGTGCTTTTTAAATTCCTGTGGCCTGTCCTGAAGGCCAACACATGCTTTCCCACTGAGCCTCTGTGCTGCTGCGTTGCTCTACATGGGAAAAACCTTACATTCCACACCCACTAGTTGACCTTCATGAACTCAAACTGCGCTGATTCTTCAGAATAGGGAAGAGGATGTCCACATGAGCTCACAGGGAGGAGAACCCTACAGGGGAACCTTGGGTTGACTCACCAGGGTTTGCTCTGGTTTCAATATATATATGTATCATATACATCTAACAAAGGACTTCATAACATGTTAAAAACATTGCGCCGTTGATGGATTGTTGTCTTTTTAATAACTTACTGTTCCTTACTGTGGGTAGTGGCGGGTTCTTCAAGACGTTTATTTCAAGATTAGAATCCCTGGATGTGTAATGGTTCTATAAAGTTTGCCTTAAACAGAAAAAAAAAGCTGTTTATGATTGCCCTCAGTAAATCCAGCTGTAATAATTTCAGTTGTGGGATGTAATATTTAACCCACTTCAATCGGCGCTTGAAACTCCACACAAATAATAACCCAAACAAACTTTGAAAACAAGTTTTCTAGGAGGTATTTTTTAAAAACCAAATGTGATTTATTTATTTATTTATTTATTTATTTATTTATTTATTTATTTTTGTACTTTTATTGTCTGCTTATAAAGGACAATAAACTTGTGGTTGGCAGCATGAGACATGAAGAACGAGATTCGTAGAGCGAGAATTGGCAGAAAATACTTCAAAAACAGTCTAAGTGAAAAGATGACCAGATTTACTGCTTGGTTTATTTTTGGCTCATTACCCGAACGCGATAATTTGTAGAAATTTTTTACCACTTGAGGTCAAAGCCGACCTTCTTACAGTGATAAAGTCTTTTTCTTGTCTATATAACTACAGCACTCCACGCCAAAGCACTGTATGTCAAAGGAATCTCAGACTAAACTGGATTACACTAAATGTTTGTTGAGTTTCAATGTCAGGGAAGGGAAGAAACATCCAAAGTTTTGGTGATGTGCAAAAAAATATAGATTCAGTCGACCCTTTCCCAATTCAAGCTGATGCTGTTTTGGTGTTTTACGCACATTTAAAAAAATAATAAATCAGGTTCTAAAAGAAGGAAGGAAAATAGGAAAGTTAAGTCAGTTTATGTACATTTTCTTAGCATTAAGTAGATTTACCTTTTAAGCAGTTTGACTCTGGTGAAACATTTTAGGAATCCTTTCACAACCTTCTCAGAATAGCGGGAGCTAGCTGGGAGCTTGGTACCGAGTCGGGTTTGTAGGCTGCTTTTCCTGCCAACCGTTTTCAGATCGACCCAAATTTTGGTTGGCGACTGAGATTAAGAGTTTTATGACCATAAAACTGTAATGTGGCTTTTTTTTTATGTATATATGGCTTCTTCGATTCTGAGCGGCGTTTCGGTCAGCATCTTCTGAAAGGTCTTTGGATTTTGTTTTAGTGCTGATGTCATATCGGTCCTACTTCAAACTCAGAAACTCACAAAACCATATTATCATCAATATGGATTACAAAATTGTTTGAATGTGTAAAACAAAGTGTGACAGAACTGTAAAAAATGTCTTTCTTCTTTTCTTTGTTTCCTTCTTTCTTTGTCTTTCTTTCTCTCTTCCTATGCAGACAGAAGGGTGATGATCAACAAAACATTATATCTAATGAAAATAAACAATATGTGAGATTTAAATGTTTTTATGACTAAATATTTCCCTCTGTTCATCCAGCACAGCAAAAGTTCAACAGAAATATCCTTACTGACTACATGGTTTGTTTGTGAGTTGCGACAAGCAAGACGTGAAACAGGGTTCAAATGGCTGAAACGGCTAATTCGACCTGGAGCCTTTTTAATTACTTCTGCCTCTTAAAAGTTCTCAGAGCCGCAATAAAAACCAACAGTGGAAACTGAAACATTCCCAAATATGAACAATACATTTCTTCATAGAACATAAAATTAGAAAACAAAAAAATCATACTAACTGGATGCATTTATGTTTTGGATGTGATCAAATGTGCAGTAAAGCACAAATAAAAGACCCAGGAGATACATAACGATCTTAACGAGTCACCCAAAAAAAAAGGTAATTTCTTTTAAGCAACTCTGCTAATCAGTTACAGACGGAGATAGTTTGCTTTAAAAAAAAAAACTCAGTCTGAAAATGTAATTTAAAAAAGTACACAGTCCACACTTAAACAAACAAACAAACAAAAAACACACTATTAGGTCACGGCAATAAAAGCAAACACTGCAGGTTTTCCGAGATGGAGTTTGTGAATCATCAGTAGTCTGAAGTGGTGTATTTTAATGAAAGCAGCAGTTTGACGCATTTTTTTTACTCCTCGCCTCCAAGGCGTGTGCCAGATGCCCCTTTCTGTCTCCAGGGAGCCCCTCCGATTCAAACCCCGGCAGCTGGGGAGTGCTTTGAGGCAGAGGAGTGGCCAGACACCAGGGGAGTTTTTAAAGATGTAACGGGGGTGGGGGGGGGCGGTCTTTTTTTTTGATTCGCCTCCACCTAATCTGGCACACGCCTGTAACAGAGAAAGCCCTCGCCTGTCAGCCTTTGAAGCGAATTAGCAGCGTGGGGGCCTTTCTGTAGGTGTGAGGGACAGAGGATGAAGGGGGGTTGGAGAGACAGCAGGGTGTTTGCTCAGACGACGACGATGATGATGATGAGGCTGTAGTGGAAAGAACTTGAACATTTTCTTTGTTAATGTGGATAATGAGGTCTTCCTTGCATTGCCAGCCAAGATGTGATTTGATACGGTTTGCTTCCACATATGCTGACTTGGGCATTTTAGACTGGCTGCAGCCGAGAGTATTGCTCTGTCAAATTTATGGAATGAATAGAAGGAATTAAAATCTCACTCCCCTCCCCAAAAAAATTATCTCTTTTGCACCAATACTTACAAACTGCATTGAGTGCTACGATGCTCATCTGTGAATCATACAACAGATTCACAATCTAACTCAATGTCTGGGAAATAACTGGTCTACACCAAATACTGTGATAAACTCACTGGGTTGAGAAGTTTATAAAATTCTGTTTCAAAACTCCATCCAGAAAACTGCAAAACAGCTGAAACACTGAGTTCCTTTAAATCAAGACTAGATAACCACCCGGTTCGAGTTGCCCATGAACCATCATGAACGAAACGTTGACCAACATATTTGATGTGTATGATTTTGGTGATGACGCTCATCAAAATGTAACGTTTGTTCAATTGTTGATGGTGTTTTCTTTAAAAATTTGTAGTTTTTGTGTTTTTATTATGTAAAGCACCTTGGACCACCTTGCTGCTGAAATGCATGATAAACTTGATCCGTCCATCCGTCCATCCGTCCATCCGTCCATCCGTCCATCCGTCCATCCGTCCATCCGTCCATCCGTCCATCCGTCCATCCATCCATCCATCCATCCATCCATCCATCCGTCCATCCATCCATATTTGGCTCAGACAACGGGTCCATGAAGACATCAGTGTCCTCACAATGGTTAAAGTTACAGTAGGTAACTTTTATAATAATATGTTTCTCACTGAGATAGATGATCTGTGAAAGAACTGAGTTCCCGCACCTCCCGTGAAAACAGATGCTATTTTTTATTGTTTTGTTTTCAATTTTTTCCTCATCAACAGGTCAGTAAGGTCACTGAATAAAGAAGGGTTTTCACAGAGATGTGCTCATGTGAAAATGAGCACATTTTCACATGAGCACATGTCTGAATAAAGTTCAGACATCTTTATTTTCATCATTTCGGCTCAAAAAAAGAGACAGGACTGAAAACCAATAATGGATGGCCTTGATCTCCTTCTACCCAAAATACAGGGACCTTATATAGTTGAAATGCCTGTATGGTCTGAGGGGACGAGAATGTTTTTCTTTTCAAGGCAGTTTACCCTATTGTTGGCCCTCAACCTTAAACCAATGGTATAGTCCAAATGACAGAATGAAATGGTTGGTTTGGTTCATCCTTGAAGAACAAAAGACTGTGAGATAGGCTGGCTTCATTTGGTTAAACTACAAACTGCCACATAGAAAGGAGAAGTTCCCTTTCAAAGACACACAAATTGTAACGCTCCCACTGGATTGTCAAACAAACCGTTTCAACAGCGAGCTGGAAATAACACAGAGGAGGGGAAGTACAACCGTCCCTTTATCATGTTCCGTTCTGTTTCGTTGGACAGCCACTTTGTTATTACTCATGTATCTGAGGCGCTTCGGGCCCCGCCGCTCTCAGTGAGTCTCTCCCTCGAGGTCTGCTGTCGACCCAGAGCGTCGGGAGACGGGACGCACTCTTTACCGGGTCTGAACACGCTTGTCACTGCAGATTGTCCTCACAGCGAGCAGGAGGACGTTCATTGAACCTAACAAGAGCTTCCAAGTTCATGCAGAACTTTTCATTTCTCGAGGCTTATAGCTAATACTGTGTGTATTTGCTCTTACTTAGCTCACAAAGCAAAGAAAGAAAAAAAAATAGAAAACTAACATTCAGTTGTCAGATAAACTCTCTTGTAGACCATAAGTGGCAGGACCAGAAGCAAAGCTGTAGTTCTAGGCGTCAACTTTTAGAGATATTCATTTTTGCTGGATCCCCTTTTGTGCAGACAGAGGGAGTGCTTGAGCTGTTGCTGGAGTTCTGATTTGATCTGGGGGCCAGAACTGGAGAGATCCTGTGGAAAATATCTAGAACAGGACATTTATTACTTTATTATATTAAAGCCATTCTCAGGCCTGGAAGAGCACTACTGAGGACGAGAAACAGTATGGGAGCGTTTTGGGGTGAACTGTAATATCTATCTCATGTCTTTCCACTTCCCAGCTTAACCAACCAACCAACCAACACACACACATGCAAACATAGTATGTCTGTCTCTCCCCACAAGGACTTAACATTGCTCCATGAGGAGCAGTGGGTCCTCACAACGTAGTATTTGTTGGACAAATGGACCATACAGGGTGAGAAATGCTAACACACACACACACACACACACACACACACACACACACACACACACACACACACACACACACACACACACACACACAAACACAAGGCTCAAGAGGCAGCCTGTGCTGAGAGTGAAAACAAAGGCTTGCAAGGGATGGCATTTTTTATATGTAAGACACTGGAGCAAGAGCGACGCCTGGTGGCAAAAAGGGGAAATATACATTTTCCTTGTGTCCTAAATGTAAAAAGTGCTCAAATGTAGCGAATGCTTATTTGTAGACATATGTTTATGTATGTATAATGAATATGTATTCATCATAACATTTGATTTAACATGTAAAGATTATGTCACCAGAGAAACAAAATAAGCTATTTTCAAATTCTGGTACCTTAAAATCTAAAATGGAAAGAAGTAAATAAATAAATACAATCACACAATAACAAATTCGGTGACGGTTTACACATGCATTTAAATGCACTGCGCATGCATAAACATAATGTTTAACGCCTCAACGATGTCCTTTTGACCTGTATGTTAAAAATATTCTTAAAATCTTGGGACTCGTTTATCCCACATTCTCCGCATCGAATCATCTGCGCTCGATTAGCTTCGACTTGAGCTTCGAGAAATAGATCAACCCTGAACCTCAACTCGGGCTTTTGTTTTTATTTCATTTTTCTCTCAAAAATCATTCTAAAATGGACTGTCTAGCATCGTTTACAAGTAAGTGTCTGTAAAAACACACAGACAACGAGTTAAATTCAGCAGCTGTTCCTTCAGTGTTTGCGTGTTTTCGGTATTTTTTCCAAGCCGTTGCTCTGTTGTTAGCTAAGCTAACGTTAGCATGCTTAGATCAAGAAAGCGCATTAAATGCTTCGTTCAATACCTTCAAATATAAAAGCGCACAGTTTGGTATTGCTGAAGATATTCGACACCAGTTAAGCAGCGATGAAGACGCAAACCTGAAGCTAATTATAATGAACTAAATACAAACATTAGCTTGCTTTAAAATTTCCAGCCAAATGTTATTTTACAGCCTAAATTAAACCCCCTTGTAATTCTGACTGACTAGAGAATATTTATTTAATGATTATATTTGATATGTATCCGTGTTCTACAGTCTATAATTAGCAATTAAACTGTAAGCATATTTTAATCATAAGGCCTGTAATATTGCAGATGATCCCTTCGACAAGCCGCCCTGCAGAGGATGCTCTTCACATCTGACTGAGCCTTACATCAAGTGTGCAGAATGTGGACCAGCTCCGTTTCTGCTCTGCCTCCAGGTGAGAGGATAACAAACATGTGGCTCATCAGCAGACCTGACTGAATCCAGTTATAGGGAATGGTTCTGTTCATTTTCTCTCATGCTTGTTTTCTTTTTTTTGCACTTTCCTGCACTTGATTTTGGTCGAGTTTGGTGTTGATTGCTAAAATTAACTTGTGTGTTATGCATGAAAGAGATAAGCAAGTTGTTGGCTCCTCAGCCCTCCTAAAATATCTCTGGACTGAGATAAAGCTTGGGGAATGGGACTCTGCAGCCTGTGGCTCCAGAACTGGTTCTTTAATAACTTTTAATCGCATAATGTAGAAATGGACAACAGCTTGGGGGGAAAAAATGAGGAGAATGTGTCTTTTTTTTCTTTTTTTTGTGTCATTGTGTCAAATTTCTGTGTCATTGTGTCGCAGTCACATCCTGTGGATGAACACAGCTTGGAAAGAACATAGCAGTGTCCTCTTGCCTTTTTTTCAAGATATTATTTCTTCTTTATTCTCAATAAATGTTTACATTACGAGCAAATCCTACAGGACATCTCAACAGAAAAAAGGTAAATAATATCATCAAGTGTCACCCTTGATTTTGTCTTCTGTTCAAGAGATGGGAAGTGATATTTGAAATCGGCTACAAGTATTGGTCAAAATTCAGCCGAGCTGCAGTGATTGGTCAGAAAAGAAGGAAATACAAAAACGTTGAGGTGATCGGTCAGAGATGACTAGTAAAAATTTCAAGTCCGTGCAAAATATGTGAATGACAAGTGAATTTGCATTACTGTTTATGATCGCAGCGACCTGGAAGTCCACCGCCATTTTAACTGTCCCGACGGTCTTAAGAGATGGGGTCATTTGGGCCCCGCAAGTTTTGTGCAGAGTCACACTGACCCTGCGTACGCTATTATGAGTTTTGTTGTCGTTGTTGCTGGAACTGACGGTGTGACGGGACAACCCGTCGGCTTCCCCCTAGTCTCATTGGAGGGTTAAAAGCTTCAGAACAGGAGAATCTTTTCCTGGTTTTAAAAGTCTTTTCAATAGGAAGTCGGAGTGACTTCAGTCAGTCTAACCGTGTGGATCTCTTTCAGTGTTTCACCAGGGGGTTTGAGTACAAAAAGCATCAGAGTGATCACAAATATGAAATCATGGTGAGTATTTTTCTTTTATTTCACCATGTTGCAAACCCCCCCCCCCACACACACAAACACACAGTCCTCTGAGATGTGTTACTCTACTTCCCCGCCTTGCAGACATCGGACTTCCCGGTTCTGGAGCCGGGCTGGACGGCGCAGGAGGAGATGGCGCTGCTGGAGGCGGTCATGGACTGCGGCTTTGGGAACTGGTGGGCACTTCCTCACTGTGATTTGAGAAGCATGTCTGCCTGATTGTTTTCCCTCTGCCACACTCTCTGTTGTCATTTATTTAAGGTTTCAAGGTTTGTTTCTGGGTTTCACGGCCTCAGGGTCGAAGCTCTTCATCACACTGCTGCTGTTTGCTCTCAGGTTAAATATTAAATGTTTGCGTCGCAGCTCAGAGCACAACATGAAGCACGAAGCCGAGCAGTCGGCCTTCCGGGGAGACGCGAACACTCTCGGCTGAATGAGTTCAGTTTGTGATGCTTTAATAAGTTTGATGTTTTGGTCTGTGAGGAAATTTTCTTCCGCCACAGGTTGCTGTGTCACTTATTGTTTCCAGCTAGAAAACAATAGCTTCCATCCATTTGTCTGTCTACTCATCCGCTTATTTTTCCATCCAGTACATTTCTTGTGATGGGCTATTTTTGTTTACATGATTAGAAGTTTGGATGAGAGGTGGAAATCTTCAAGAAACAAAAGAAGGACATGATGTTTTAATGATATTTCTTCATCAAAAACATACCCAGAGTGTTGCCTTAAGTCTTTCCTGCATGTTTAAGAAATCCTTTAATCTCCATGGCAACCATTGAGCTGTGGAAAACACCTGGGTTTCCCTACCTCCGCCTTCAAGGTGCAGTTCCTCCTCCGAGATGCAGTTTCAAAGTTTCGGGACTTTCGCCTCACAGCTCAGCCCTCCCCCCCACATGACTCCTCCACTCAGCTCCTTCAGACTAGCCAGCAGCAATTAGCAAACGCCTGCTGAGTTCATTGTAGGAGCTGCTTCTCAATGCAACGCTGATAAAACATTGCTAAAAGGTTAACAGAGGAGCCATGTTGTGATGGTGGAGTTTTAGAAAAAGCAAGAGTTTTTAAAGAGACAGAGGCCCAATTTCAAGGCATTAAGTTACAAAATCAAATTTCCTTTAATTCGTATTTGATATATACAACTGAAGCTAACACAGTTGCTTAATTGAGCTATAAAACGGCTCTGTGTGGATGAAAAATACATAATACTGCCGCTTTAAAAATTCCTGAAATATTAGCCTGCGGGAATCTTTAAAACTTGAAGGAACCACCTCGTACTACACAAGCAATTCAAACACCCCAACTCATTTTTAGTTGGCGGAATGCAATCTTGTTGTCTCCTACTCTTAACTTAAATTAAACACAATAAATAAAAACACAGTATTCGCGCTCTGTTTCCTAAACCCATCAACCCGGTGTAACCCGTTGATAAATCTGGACGAACCGTCCTCGGCGGAACCGAAGGATGAATCTTTGTTTTTTTCTCGCCTCTCCAGGCAGGACGTAGCATATCAGATGCGCACTAAAACCAAAGAAGAATGCGAGAGCCACTACATGAAGAATTTCATCAATAACCCGCTCTTCTCCTCCACCTTGCTCAGCCTGCGGAAAGCAAAAGAGTCTTGCTTTGCAGACGGAGCCATTCCTTTCAAACGTAAGCCGTTTCCATGTTTTATCTCTTTCATTTTCTCTCACAACGGAACAGAAAACCCTTCGAAAGAGACACAATATGCCAATTATTTTCTTAATTTTCTTATAAAATGATGGTTAATGAGATTAGTCTGACACGGTGTTTCAACGTGTCAAACTGCTGCTTTCTATGCATTTCCATGCAGAGGCAATGTGCTACAAATGCCCAAAAAAAGCTTTTAAATTGCCGTTTTATTGCACTGGAGGAAAAACCAACAGGCTTTGTTGAAATGTCAAACATATAAATAGTAAAACACAAACGTTTAATATTTGACCTACTGATTGAAACTGATAGCTTTTGAGCATTGCCTGATTGATTGATGCATCTCTATAAGCTGTAGCTAATTTCTTTTGTAAAACTGTGTAAAATCCCCATTTCTTCATTTTTAAAATATGAAGTTTTTCTCCCTTGAATTTTTACATTGAGCTTTGATTGAAATTGATCGATGCTTTTACAATAAAAAAATGCTTTGTTGGAAAGTTGGATAATATCAGCGTCAATTATGAGTATTCAGGAAATCCAAAAGAAAATTTATAATGATACTAATGACAGAAATTAGTAATATTAATAATAAAATATGAACATAAGAATAGGCCTAAAATCTCCGTCTGCCACACCTTTTCTATTAATTTTTTTGTGATCAGATTTTGTAACATGAGCAGGGCCGGATTTAGAAGGATTTTGGCCCCTGGGATGGAAATGATTTAGTTTCTTGGTGCCCTATCAACTAAAGACAAATTCCTTTGCTAATACAGTATATTAGCAAATAACTGTATACTAATAGGTAGCGCTATACATAAATGGGGATGAACTGATGATACCTACTGAAAATGGTAGATCTTGGCCCCAAAAAAGAGACTATAACTTCATAGTTTTCAGACACTTGAGTATTGTTTATATTCATAAAACCACCCAAATATTATTACATCTCACTTGATATGACAATATCTGCATTCATTAAAACAAAATGTAAAAAAATGGTGCAGACGCCCCCCAAAAAGTGATGCCCTGGGCTACTGCCCATATGAGCCCTTTCTAAAGTTCAGCCCAGAATGTAAATAATCACAAACCACTGAATCATTTTTGCTTCTTACATTATTCCTCTGACCCCACAGCCTCTGACGACCCCCCCCGGCCGACCTTTGACTCGGTTCTGTCTCGGGACATGGCGGGGTACATGCCAGCCAGGGCGGACTTCATGGAGGTGAGGTTGAGCTGACTTCACCTGTCCGGACGAGGAAATCAGTAAAACGGCCACCAGAGGGCTCGGCAGTAAATGTTAATAAAAATAGTGACTCACACCTCAGCGAGTCGTCATAGCGACCTCATTGGAGCCTGACACCATTTTTATCTCTCTCCTAGGAGTTTGACAACTACGCGGAATGGGATCTGAAAGACATCGACTTTGTGGACGATGACTCAGATATACTGCACAGTACGGCCACTTATTTTTTATTTTTTAAATCATGTCTGATTTGCACCTTCTACTTTAACTTTCTGCTTCTTTCACAGCTCTCAAGCTCGCAGTCGTTGATATATATCATTCGAGATTAAAAGAGAGACAAAGAAGAAAGAAGTAGGTGTTTGTTTTTATTTCATTGCAGCATGCAGTGGTCTCAGTTTTTCAGCAGATGGCGTCAGAAGCTTCTGTATTCATTGCCCTGGTGTTTTCTACACTGGGTTGCAAATAGTAATTCACACCTTTTCCAGCAGCTCTCTGCTTACTTAGCATCTAGCATTTCACTGGACGGATGTATTTATAACATTGTTTGGTGTTTTGTCAAAAGCCGCCAGTTCAGAGTAGACGGGATGATCACTCAACGGGTTGCTAACTTTAAGCCGATTTATTTGCTGCCGTGCATTTGGTCTTTCAGGTTGAATTTACAAGCTGTAGGGTGTCTGTTCACTGAATATATTTAGATATGCATTTGTTCTTTTCTCTAACATATGAATGCCAGTCTGTTTGACAACATGCCCGTTCTCCCAGCAGGAAGGAAATAAAAAATGTTTTTAATCCTGAAGGACAACCCGGTTTACAGAAAGCAGCGTCCTCACTTTCGGTCTTTTTGTTTTCCCTGCATTTTGTCCTCTATCTTAGACACCATTCTCATGAAATTCTAGCAGATTTACTCATTCCACTTTAGTTGTTCCAAGCATCACATAAATATTTGATTATTTTAGTGGTTTCTTTTGTGTGTGTCTTTTTTAGTATTTTCCAATACTAAGGTCTTTGTAGCGTTGGCCAAACTAAGAAAACTGAACATTGAAATGATCATCTTAAGATGACAATAAAACTAAATTTCTTTAATTGCTAGAATAAAACTGTCGAACAAACAAAATGACATCATGAGTGTCCAGAAGTACCATGCCATGTCAAAGTATTCATAAACTTTTAGTTTTGCACTTTGTCAGATCAGAACCAAAGATTTCAGTCTTTTATTCTCTTATAGCAACTACAGTCCAGCTCCGCCCACTTCATTGTTGAAAGACAAACACATTTGGTCAGCTGGCTTTCCCACCATACGCGCCGTACTCTGACTGCTGGAAAAGACGAGTTTATTTTTTATGAACTCCAACAAAGAACAGGGACATTCTCTTCTTCTTCTGGGTCGGACTCCACCTGAGAAAAGTTGGCTTCTCCCACCTGCTTCAGTTCAAGTGAAACGTTTGAGCAGAACAATTTTTTATTTGTGTTCGCTACCATTTTAAAGATATTAATAAATGTTTCCAGATGTCATCAAAGCTCCACCAGCCAGTCCACATTAGCCAAATCTAATGAAATATGGCGCCAATCAACTGCTACGTTTGTGCTCCTTTGTAGAGCAAAGATTTTCAGTTGTGCCATTATATTTTTTTAGATAAAAAAAAAAAGTTTCTAGAAGTGGCAATGAGCTGCACAAAAATAGCTAAATTTAATGATGCCAGTTTTGTTTGATTTTGTTAACCTGCAGTGTGGAGAGAAGGTTGATCTCTGAAAACCCGTAGAAAAGTTTTTTATGATATCCTAAAAATTACAACGACACAAACGGACATTTTTGCTGCACAAATGTTGCACACTTGATTGACGCCATGTTTCATTTGATTTTGTAAATTTGAGCTGGCTGGTTGACCTTTGACCTCTGGAAACTTTAACATCGTTAATATGATAGCGGCACAAACAGAAACTTTTGCTGCACAAACGTTAGTGCAAACGTTTCTGACTCGGCGGTCAAAGATACACATCTGTTCACACCCATTATTACGTGTACATAGTGCAACATGAGTTTGGGGGCGTGGCCAGAAGCAACTTATTTGCATAAAAGCGACAGAACCCTAAAACAGCTCATTTTGAACATAGCTCAAAACAGGCAGAACTGACCAGGTGACATTTAATTATCTGATAATGAGTTTGTGCAAGAAATGTAATGAACATGTTTTGTAGAACCCATGCACATCTCTTCACTTGTTTTTAAGGAAGCATAATGGGGGTTCTTTAACTTTTTTTTTTCTTTTAGGAGGAAAATAAATTTTCTGTTGTTATCCTGCCAGCTGTCACTCATTGTCACTACACACTGCGCCTCGCATCCATCACAGAGTCAACATTAACGACTTTCTGCTGCCTGAACTCCGTGGAATGGCATTCAAGGCTCGCAAAGCGTTTCCCAGCTACCTCGAGCAGCCAGGCTCCTATTTTATCTCTGCTAAGTTGTCAGAGAGGATTGTAAGATCAGACCTTGAGCTCCACAGCCGAACATCTGAACTCACATTTGTGAGCTTTCTCCGGCCCTAAAAGCACTGAATTCTGTTTGGTAGAAACCGACCTTAGACGGCTTTAAGAAGCAGTAGCCTTGCTTCGCTTCCCAGGAATCGGCGACACTGACGCCGGCTCCACAGTTTCCTGTATCGCCCGATTCATCCCGAAGTTCAACTGCTCATTTTGAACATACGTAGCTCACTAATAAGTGTTAATAATTGTAGTCCTTGTGTGCTTTCGGCCGCCTTCCAGATCTTGTGTTTGAAGAGTTCGTCTCACAGGTTCAGGATAGACAAACTGACCGAAGAGTGATTTAGGATCGGCATAAAAAAATTGCTTTATTGGGAGTTTATTTGATATTTATACTGAGATAAAGTTACACCTAAGTGGATTCCATTTTTGTAGGTTTGCTTCAGCAATCAAAGGATCGTTTTTCTGAACCGCTCTGTTCGTCTGTTTCAGGATCATTCGAGACCACGGTTTGATCAACCTGCGCAAATTCCAGAGTGAGTTCCCTTCAGAAACTCATTAGCTCTGCTGAGTCATTCACAACGGCTTGGCCAGACATTTCAGACCTGGCAGCCAAATCGCTGCTCTGCTTTCTGGAGGATGTGGGCAAACAAACTGTGCTGTAATAACCTTCATTTGTCTTTTAAGGTCCTTGACTGTTTACATTGTTTTTTGTTATATCTGAGCTTGGATAAATACGGAAATAAATGTTTCCGTCCAATTTGTTTAAAAAAAGACTAGAGAGGTACGTTTTTAACTTAAAGAGCTAAGATTAGTGTTTTTCTGTCTAAAATGATGGAAATGGCCCGACAGCATATCAGGGCCATCATAGACACAAGAAAAAAAGGGAGGTAATTTTCCTAAAAAGAAACTCTGAAACTTTGGGATTTATTTCACATATTTTCTAGAAAGAACTTGGCCATTTTTTGAGCTTGTCAAAATTTTTCGACTTGGAAATTCACTCAGTTTCAAAAGTAGAAAATTTTCAGCTCTTTGCTCTCAGAATTTCCTTTTCTTTTCTAGACAATTTCTGAGATTATTCTCAGCAAGGGGGAGCCTATCTGCATTGCAAAGATCAGCTTGATTGACAGCGCTAAGACCCTCCTCCCTTCCCTTCTCTGATTGGTTGTCTATGACCAAGCAGTGTGTCTCATAATGTACTATCACAACATAGTGACAGTTTTGACATACATATTAAAACATTTGTTTTTTTTATAAAAGCTACTTATCTTCAGTTATATTATCACTTTCAAAAACTGTGTAAATTACTACGATATTGACGTCCATCTTGAGTTGAGCGTACTGCAACTAAAAGCAAAAAGGAGAATCTGAAACCTGATAGCTCCCTTGTTTTTATGACATTAACAGGAGAACATTTTGTGATTTAACTTCATCGTTCCCTGTTTTGTACCATGAATACATTCTGCACATCGGTTCTGTCATAATGGATGAGTAAAACCTTCACTAGCTACAAATAATTATATCTATGTTCACACTTCAAACATAAAATATGATATATGTTTTTTAAAGAAACAGAAAAATGGGTGAATCTTCCTGTCAGTGTGGGCTGTGGGAGTTGGGCGTAACCTCACTCCCCTGTTTTGAAGGGCGTTGCTGCAGAGACGGCCGCATCCTCCACCTGTTACAGGTTGGATTTCACCGGGTTCAGTGATATAATTCCTTGCAGGGAGGGAGCAGACGGGTTTAGATTTTTATGGCGAGCTTGCGCCGCGAAAGGATTTTGTCCGGTTATAGCGCCTCGTAACTTTCCTCGCCTCGCCACGTGTTGCTCCGCGGAGCCCGCTCCCGGTTCAGGAGTCGGAACAGTTCCCCCTCATCTTTTATTGACGGTTCCCTTCAGCCCACCGGCTAGCCCCTGCTGCCTTATCTCTGCAGCCTTTTCAAGACAAAAGCCAACTCAGACTGGAGCTGCACACCGGTTGCCATGGAGACTGTCAAAGAGCGCGTGTGTGTATGCATGCACGTTCATGCGTTTATCACATGCGACCATGGGAGCCGTGGCGTCTCTTGCGACCCGTCGCTCCACTTGTCGTTGGCTATTTGGGCCCAGTTTGGAGTTTGGTGTGTGTGTGTGTGTGTGTGTGTGTCTGGTGTTCGGTTAGGTGCACGACTTCATAGGCTCAGTCGGAGACGGCAGCTGTTAATTAGCGCTCACACACGCTGCAGTCTGAACCCACAAAAGAAGCCTCTCGTCTCGGGCTCCGACACTCGTCTTGTTACTCGGCAACGCGGCCGAAGCTTTCAGGCGAACACAACAAGTCTCAGAGTGTGTATCCGTGTTGAGGGGAGTTAAATGTGTGAACACTCACCAGCGGAGCGCCGCTCTGGCAAATCATGCAGAAAAGAGATGAGTTTCTGTTTTCATGCAGCAAGGCTGCTGAATGTTTTATTGAGTCTGAGTTTGAGATTTTTCCTCTGCAATGGATAAGAAATCCAAAATTCAGTTTATTTAGGTTATTGAACGAGTTGTAAATCTTGAATATATACAGTTTCTTATACACTTATTTATCCTCCTGAAACTTTGTGGCGTTTTGCTTTGTCACAACCATAAACCTCAATGTGTTCTGTTTTGATTTACATGGTTTTATGTTACAGCCACAAATTGAAAAGTAGAAGAGAAACAGCACAAAGTGTTTAAAAAAATTCTAAGCTGGAAACAAATAAATGTGGCTCACATTCAGAAGTGGCAGCCTTTTGGTTTTTTTCTCATGTTTTTCGGCAATAAAATCTGAAGTTCAGTCTGATTGGTTGGGTCTAGCTGAGAATCTCAGCTACTGCCACAGATTCTCAGCTATATTTAGGTCTGGTTCTTGACCAAGCTAATCTAATTTAAAATCTAGCTTTATCAAGCAGTTACTGATGCTGTTTTTTTTGTGTGTGTGTGTTAAGGTTATAATCAGCTTGAAATGTTGCTACATTAGTGATTTCAATATTTCCCCTCTCCAGATTGAGAGCTCTGACAGGCAAACTCCTACATAGTGTTGACAATTAAAGATCTTTGTATTGACTGTATTACGCAAGCTGAGCTGTGTAAAGACAGCCTGAGTGTTAATAGCTTTTTGTGTAATCAGTGGTTTTGGATGAGAAGTGAAGATCCATTCGGCTGCAGGGAGAGTATTCGTTCCCTGCAGCCGCCTCAGGAGATCGTATCAGTCCCGTCTGCACAGAGCGGTCGTGATAACAGGTGCATCCGCGGCGCACAGGCAGGGTTTTATTCCGATCATGGGCGTGTATCCCCCCGCCAATGTTCTAAATCTACCCGCCGGGTCTCTTGAAGTCATACTTTGATTCCTAAACAATACCTGTGGTTTAAAAAGTAGCTGCACCTCCATCGACCCCGTTCACTGCGGTGCTGAATCGTTTCACAAGCCGAGGATAAAAGGTCGGGAAGGTGTCGCTGTTTTCGTTCTGCCGTTCCCCGTGTCGAGCATAAAGAGGTGGAAGTGGCGATGGGAAAATTGCGTAAACGGACCATGAATCACTGTGAACAATGTGCGTTTTTCACAGTCTAAATGTGATTCTGAGTTCAGTTATTCTAGTGTGTCAGGCTCTTATGTTTTAGTCTTTAATTAATGCAATAAAATTATTTGGTTAAATGCTTCTTTATTTTCAACAAACTTATTTTAGAAATGCGAATATCTTTTCTGTACTGAGTATTAGATGGGGAGCCGAAACGTCATTCATCTTTCATATTTATTGGCTATAAACCCAAGTTTTCATTTTTATTGTTAGTTTTTTAAACAGAAATTTGGTGCAAAAGTTGGAATTTATTGGGGATTTCCTCCAATCCACACAGTCACAATTCTATATTGTCACCTTCCTAAAATAATGGTCTAAGTCACTATTTGCCAAAAGTGATACTGGCAAAAAACAGGGAGGAATGTGTCAATATTGAAGTTCAAATACACTTAAATCATCATAATATGTGATTCATGCCCCGTACACATAGCTGGGCAAATATCTCCGCCACTTCGTTTAAAAAGATATCATAAACACAGGATCGCTTTCAGAAAAGTTTTCATCCATATGAACCCGCACAAATCCGCCCCTGAGTGATGTATAAAACATGCCAGACCCATAGGGGGCAGTGTAGCACACAGCTAGAACCTTTATCAGCCAATCAGATTGCTTCAAAACAACCACAACTTCAGAAACAACAAGTCAGTGCCAGGAGGAGGGTCTTAGTGCTGTCAATCACTTTCGTGTATGTGCTGCTCACACCTTCCATCTTTGGTCTCTGCTACACTACAGCTCCTGCCCCACTGCAGAGCCTGCCGTGTTTATTAAGGCCATTAGCACATTGAGCAGGGCACAACCCTGATTGGCAGGTCTCCTGCCGATTGGCTATTTCTGATCAGTAGGGATACATTTCTGCTAGTGGCAATAGCAGCTCAGGTTGGAATTGGAGGACCTCGATCTTTTCACAGATTATGTGTCTCATACTGTTAAAACAGCGACAGTTTAAACAAATGTGTAAAAACCAACACTTTTTAATAAAAGTTACGTGCTGCAGCTTGAAGTTTCTTTCATACTTTAGAAAAACTGTGGTTCAGAGCATCACTAAAAGCCACTGAGTGACATTAATGTAACAGGTTTGTTCTCTGTCCATTAACTAACAAACTAAATGACTTTCCAGCTGAAGCAGCCGAAGTCATAAACCTCTCCTGAGGAGGCGGATCGCTTCTTTCATGTTTCTGAGTTATATTCTCCTGGATCTGCTGCCCACTCATTCCTGTCTTCTCTTCTCTCTCTCTCTCCTGTTAGTGTTGGAGCGATGTTACCCGAAAGAGGTTCAGGAGCTGTATGAGGTCATGAGGCGGTTCGCCAGAGTGGTCGGACCGACCGAACACGACAAATTCATCGAAAGTCACGCACGTCAGTATCTGCCCCTGGCGCGTTCACCTGAGAACATGCACAGAGTTTATTCACCAAGATCGAGCCAGACTGAGTAACCTGGCTTTCTGATTTTCACTCCAAAAGGATGTAACTTTTAATCCTGGTGGGAAGACGAGGTGACATTACCGCTTTCTGTTTTTAGAAAGTGTGTGGATATTTTCTTATTTTATTGAACCTTTTCAAATGTTTCTTCTTTTTGAAGTTTTAAATTGTATTTCACAAGATTACAATTTATTTAGAAGACACACATTTGCTCCAGATGTCCCGCTTTAGGACGTCATCTCGCCCTTATTCATTCGCGGTGAACCCAGCCAGGGATGATGTGGTGTTGCCTGAACACACACCTGCTTTCTGGAGGCATGTTTGCGTTCGGTAACGGAAGGCGTGACATGTAACACAGCAGCGATGGTGTCTGGTGTGGCATGATCTGCCATTCCCACTCAAGCTTTGACACACAGCTTTGGCTCTGAAACGTCCCTGCGTCTCTGCTGACCGTAGAGAACAGGGTGTGTGTGTGAGTGTGTGAAGGCTCCTCCATCTGGAGCAGGTGCTGCACGCTTAAAACCGACTAAAATTACTTGAGAGTTGACTGGCTTTTTGTTCTAACAATTTTCAGAAAAACATATCTTAGGGAAAGTGCCTTATTTCTATTCCTGCATTGGTAGATGTAGAGTTCTCATTCTCATCATTGAGCAACACCAGAAAACTGTTTTCTGCTGATCCCCATTTTTGTATGTTTGTCGTCACCTGAAGCATAAATACACACATCACTTTTTGCCCAACCATTTTACCGTTTAGGATCTGGATGGATGAACTTGTTTGATGGAAGATGTGCCCTTCACCCTGAGAGGAAAAGGCAAATACCTCCTATAAATCTAAAAATAATGTTCTCACTATTGAAATGAGTCCGGTACCGACCTGGGCTGAAAGGAAACTCCTACAGGAAGAAGCCAACTTAGAAACCCAGATTACATTTCAGGGTTTCTCCAGAAAAGCTGCTGTGTTTGGTGGTAGGGATGCTAGGTGTATAAAAACCTATTTAAAATAAACAGACAGCACTTAGCCTGGTGGGGGCAAGTTAAGTCTGGTAGCCCGCCAGGCTTAGAATACTAGAGGAAGCATTCTAAGCCTTTCTTAAGGCTTAGAATATTTCCTTGGTTTCTGGAGGCATGTGCAGAGGTATGATAACTGGAGATCTTGGCAAACATTTTTGTTGTTTGTTCCTCTAGATGTGTTTCCATTAGCCACATAGTGGCGCAATTTAACAGTAAGAAAATAAATTCACTTAATGGAAATACAGCAATTTTTGAAAAAAAACCCCCTAATTTCTCTATAAAAGGTTTTGATGTCAGGATGAGGTGTTTTATTGGCCATATCAAAATTGGTTTATTTCGCAAAACTCCGATGGAAACACTTTTTTTGGATCATGCCAGTCGTGATCAACAACCAGTTGTTGCCACTGGCACAAACCTCAAAGAAGACGACGACAGGAAGTAGTTGGAGGATGTTTTTTTACTGACTTATCACGTGAACCAGTTAATTCACTTGATTTTTTTACAAATTGTTTCTTATTTAATGAAAACAGCGCAATTGCATAATTGTGTCGTTTAAACTTTTGCCGAATATCGTCAAAGTTTTGCACACATTTGTAATGAAGACTCGGCTTCTGACTGTAGCACCGTAGTCCTGATGACTATCACTTCGTTTTACCTTATACTTTAGTATTTTTTTTATTGTTGAAGAGAAAATAAAATCCGTCTTGACTTGAACTTGTCTAAAAATCCGACTTTTATTGCATTTATTCGGCCATCTGAAGGACTTAACTCGATTTTTGCATCCGCCAGAGTGTCTGGAAGGCTCCTTTCAAACAGTCTGCGGCTCTGAATGTGCATTTATTGTTCTGTTTATGAATCAGTCTGTGCAGATGTGCATTAAGCGACCTTCAACTCTTTCTCTTCACAGTTGAGTTCGAGCTGAGGAGAGAGATCTGCAGGCTGCAGGAATACAGGAAGGCAGGAATCAAGTCCTTCTGCAGTGAGTTGGGTTTGATATTTTCACTTTTTGGGACCAAAAACGTCAAGTATAATCCTGAGTGTGTGTTTATGGTTCTCATATTCAGGACACTGGACTCAGTCTGTAAACATCCCTGCACTCTGGGGAAATGTGACAGAAAGATGTCATTTCTACAACAATTGCAGACACATTTTCTGAATACAGAGGAATTTTCCAATATAAATATCAAAAGTTATGTGTAGTTTTATAATTGTGGCTATTTAGGAAAGCTGGGAATTTTTGGATATCCAAGAATCTCTGTACTCTAACAACACAATTTTACTCTCTAAAAGAGAAAAGTTTCTTAAATCTTTGCCCGACTTTAACAATAAATGTTAGGAAATTGCCTCAGTTATGAAAAAGCTGCCTTCACTGCTGAAGCAATAACATAATCGTCTACAATCCAAAGGTCAAACTTTGTCTTCAAGTGGAAATATTACAGACGGGACCTTAAATTTAGATGAAATTTAGTCATTTTTCTTGATCTTCCTTCAACATTTAGTTTGTCTCCAGGTTCTCTGTTTTAGAAAAGTATACAGGAAAGATTTTTGATTTAGATGATGTTTGTCCTGTCGCAAAAAGAAATTAATCAATTAACCACATGAAGAATTAAAATGAGCTCAATAATTTCCATTTTGATGACTGATATCTTTTGAATGTGTCCATGTTATGGACATGGACACTGCCATGTGTCCATGTCCTTTTTATGTGTTTCATTTCTGTTTTTATTTATTGATTTTGTTTCCTCATGTTTTATTTAGGATATGTAAAACATCTTCCAGTACAAATGTTTAGTGTCCTTTACAAAACTAAAGTTTATTAGTCTTGAACTTTCATTGCTACCTTATTGTTGACACATGACTTAAAATGGCCTCAAAGAAAAAAATATGATCGTTTATCGCAATAATTATTGGGACAATTTATCGTCCAGCACAATGTTATCGCGACAGACCTAATGATGCTGTACGTATAAAAAAGTGACGGTATAATAAGCTCACACTTTTTTCAGTCTACGCTTTGTGCTCTTGCATTGGCAGGAATTTCAATATTTATTTCTGTGCTCGCTCATTTTTGCTTTTGCTTTTTTTCTTTCCTTCATTGTGTTTTTTCTTTTCTCTTTTTTTTTACTTGCGGAAAGAAAGGTTAAAAATGACTGAAACATGTGGATATGTATTAAATAAAAACAAACCGAAAACATTTAGGGTGGCAGTCTTTTGCTGGTTATTGTTGCAGTAACCAGTATGGCGATGCGTAGCTCTGCTTCCCATCGTTGTCTACAGCGATGGGAAGCAGCTCGCTGTGGCTCCATTTGAACTCTTCCTCGTACGTTTTCCGTCCACCAGGTGCCAAGGTGTACGAGCGAGTGAAGAGGATGCGCGAGGACGAGCGGAGGAAGAGGACCATGCTGAACGACGTTCTGCAGTACATCCAGGACGGCAGAGCGTGTCAGCAGTGGCTCAGCAAGCAGGCGGCCATGTGAGCGTCCGACGGGTCTGCGCTGATCTGCGTGTTACGCTGCAATAAGCCCCATCCCTACCTTAGCGTGTGCTGCCATTTCAACACGTGTCACTCTGGTTTTGTTTTGTTTTCTTTCATCGTCGTCTTTTCCACTGGCTGTCGTCCAACTTCCACCTCTAAATAAAAACTCTCAAACGGAATGACTCATCTTTTTTTTTTTTTTTTTGGATGACATTCTGGAGTGAGAGTAGTGAACAGAGAGGCTGCGTAAAAGTGGGATGTGTGTCTGCATAAACACAGCAGCAGAGATGATGAGGCTTTTTTCTTTCTCCTCTTTGTTACAGAGATGCTGGCGTCACTCCAGCTGTCACAACAATCACAGTGTCAGGTAGGAAGTTTCTCTCCTGGTCTTCCTCTGCGCTCTATCCTCTGTGTCATCTCGGCGTGGCTCCAGGGCTCAGCCGTAACAATAGAGCTGTTCTCTTTAAATACTCAAAAACACACTTTCGCGAGCATATTTATTCTGCTTTCTCTCGTTTAGAAATAGCACCGGTTCTCTTGGCTCCCAGAGCTTAAAATGGACACTACTACATATCTGCATATGCAGGAGTTGGCAAAACGCTCATGTTTCCAGACCTTTAGTTTTATTTAAATGAGACAGAATTTCCCAGATGGTGTTGCAGTATTATAGATCTATTCAAGACTCTACTAGACTATATGAAACTATGCTATACTATGCCATACAATGCTATATTGTGCTATAATATGCTTTGCTATGCTATACTATACTGCACTGCTACACTGTTATTCCATAGTACATGTTTAGTATATGCTAAACATAGGATATACTATAAGTTATATGTATATAGCAGATATACATAGTCTAGACTAGTATAGTCTGCTATACCTGGCTATCCTACACTATACTATGCTATTCCATGTTATATAATATTCTTGACTACATTATGTTACGCTACACAATACTGTACTATACTATACCATATTATACTGTACTATGCCACACTGTACTATACTGTACTATTCTATACTATGCTATACTACAACCTGAGTGACGTTGGCCCCCCCACCTTCTTCAAATCAGACATTTGTGCTGCGTTTTTGCAGCAAAAATTTTCGTTTGTGCTGCTATCATTTTAAAAATATAAAGAAATGTTTTTAGAGGTCATCAAAGGTCAACCAGCCCCCCCTCCCCCCACCTTCTTTAAATCAGACGAAATGGGTGTCAATTAACTCAACTACGTTTGTGCTGGTTTGTACAGCAAAAATTTCCGTTTGCTCTGCTTTGGCTTTAAAGATATTAATGAAAGGTTAAAGGTCAAAAGGTCAACCATCCCCCCCTCTTAAAATGATAGCGGAAAATCTTTGCTGCACAAACCAGCACAAACGTAGCCATAGTTGATTGACACTTATTTTGTTTGATTTTATAAAAGTGGGGGGGCTGGTTGACCTTTGATGACCTCTAAAAACATTTCTTTATATCTTTAAAATGATAGCAGCACAAATGAAAATTTTTGCTGCACAAACGTCTGATTTGAAGAAGGTGGGGAGGCCAACTTCGCTCAGGTTATGCACCTTTATGCTTGACTATATTATGTTATGCTAACCTATAGTAGACTATACTATGCTGTGTCAGGCTATGTTCTACTATATTATACTGTCCTACATAATGCTAAACTACGCTGTGCTACACTACACTAGACATATACTACACTGTACCATGCTAAGCTAAGCTATGCTAAGCTCTGTGGTAGGTTCACAGAGCCCTCCACACGCCCTGTTAAGATAAGTCATATTTTATTACAGTGGCATATTGTGAAACTGAACATTTTAGAAAACAGTAAGCCTTAATTTCATCACATTAAGTCAGTGGAGAAAATCACAAGTTAAGAAATTATTATTAACACAATCAGCTGTGCTACTGAGCCATTTCACACTTTGTAACATTTTGTTCCCCTGACAGTTAACAGTCTGTTGTCTAATGTTTAAAGCAGCGTTGTCATGTGAACTGACGGTTTTAAACGTTATTACATGTCTGCTGCTCAGCAACAGGCAGGCGGAGCGCTCCTCCTCTCAACCTGACCGGACTCCCAGGGACAGAGAAGCTCGACGAGCGTGAGAAGGAGGTACGGCCATGACAGCCTCACACACAGGCGTCCAGTGTGTGAGGCCTTTTCTGTGATTTTTTAAAACCCACCTGCTTCAGATGCATTTAAATTGTTTTATGCCCAAATTTGCAATGTGTTTTTGTGGATTTCTACAGGAGAAACTTTGACACAAGCTGCCAAGTCTGTCCCGGTGTTTGTCTGCATAGGCAGAAAGGAGACTGCTCACTGTTTTCTAATGATCTAAGCCAAAGGTTTACCTCTAAATTTCCATAAAACTTTATCTGGTAATCATAAGAGATTAGAGCAGCATTTTCCCAGGAGTGACCGTGACCTCCGCTGGTCACCGGATAAAAGTATCAGATCCAGGTCTTTTCCTAGCCTCTAAAGAAAGACGAGATTTAACTCAGAAGAAAGAAATTGTCCCTTTATGTGAGACTTGAAGGAGATAAACATTCAGCTTTCTCTTCATCAGGAAATCTCTCCGAGCATCAGACTGTTTAACCTCAGTGGATTCATGCTTTCAAAGCTCCTGTAAAAATTAACAAGTAGCCTCATTATTCAGTTAACCAACCTGAGGCTGCTATTGTGTTGCTCGGGAACATTTGCTGCAAGAACTCCCACATTATTTGTTGCCATGGTCACCCGAAACCCAAGTGTTAATCTCAGGCCCTGTTTACACGACAATGATCCAACGAAAATTTTATTTTTGTTCCGTTTCTGTTATTACATTTACATGAAGACATTCTAATTACAATCTTTGTTTGCTAGGTTCTTTGAAAAAAAGCGCATGTGTTTAAGAAAAAAGTTCTACTAGAAAGCATGTCGATTCGCGTTTTCCATAATGTGTATTTTTTATATATTTGTTATCCAGCTGGTGCTTAAATTCAGCTGTTATTGTTTTTAGTCACTGTTTTTACAAAATGGACCTTAATAAGACTTTGGCTTTTTTGACAAAATATTGACAAAAGAAATGTTGTCAATGTAAAATTTCATTTAAAATTTGTACAAAATAAGGACTAACATAACCATGTAACACGGAATTAGTGACTTCATAATTAATCGTGATTAATCGATTATTAGAATAATCCCCATCTAATTTAAGAATTGATTAATCGTTAACTGGAGCATACAAACTCTAAAAAAAGGCCGTTTGCTGAAGGAACACAGTCAGAGCAGTAATTCATAAACATATGTATAAACAAAACATGAATACATTTTTCATTTAAGATAAAAACACCTTTTCTGTAAACATGTTTTACCCAAAACAGTTTCAGCTTCACTTGTTTCGAATCCACTCAACGAAAGCTGTGCAGGCAATCAAATGTTTGTTTTCTCATTAAAACTATTATAAATCTTAAGATGTTGCATGGAAATGAAAATCTTCAGAATGTTCCAGTGTTTTATCTGATTAATTGATTAATCGTCAGAATAACAGATTACTAAAATAATCCCTAATTTACTGCAGAAAGACTCTCTTCGCTCTTTGCTTTTGTAGTTTTTATCAACTAAAACTGGATCTTGATCAACTTCCCGTAAGGTCCGTCTTCCTGATGCGTGCGGCAGCCATAAAAACACAGGTTTTGTTTCTTCCCGTGTGTTTGCGTAGTTGTGCCAGGTGGTGCGGCTGGTGCCGGGGGCCTACCTGGAGTACAAACAGGCTTTGCTCAACGAGTGCAGGCGGCAGGGCGGGCTGCGGCTGGCGCAGGCCCGAGCGCTGATCAAGATCGACGTCAACAAGACGCGCAAAATCTACGACTTCCTCATCAAAGAGGGATACATCACCAAGGCGTAGGAGCTCTAAGGAGGCTGGACTGTGGTCAGAGGCTCATTCTACTGTAATCCTCCTCAGACTGACGGTGTTTTTAAAAGTGTTTTTATTTTCAAGTGTTATCATGTCGTGGTTGTCAATTTCTACACATAATAAAATGACGTGTTTGTGTTATTCTGTGTCTGACTGGCTCCTGTTTTAATGAGTTATTTCTTGTCAGACTGGCTGATAAATATAACTTGGTGACACATAATTTTGATGATTAAATCAAAATAGTCCTTTCCATTGTTTTTCAGAGCAAATCATTTAAAAATAATCAATTTTGAGCCACAAGAACGAGATTCGGATCCAGGGCTTTGTGATACCAACAGAGGCGACCAGGTAAGGATAATAATGTGCCTTCTGGAACCACGGAAGAGCCAGGTTACCATGTTTGTGAGCATAAAGTTCCTCAATTAAGAAAATGTCTTTATTTATTTTAATTGAGGAAAATAAAAATAAAATCATGAGATTTTAGCTTTGTCTTCTGTCCACATAAATCTTTGTTGAAAATTCAAATTTTTGGATTGAATTTGAATGTGAATTGAAAAACCACTTCAGTTCTTTCATCTCCATATTTAATAACCATAATCAACTGTGACATTTTAGGGCTAAATGATGCAGCTCGACAATTTCTGCATCCGCAGTCCGAAAAAAAATTATTCTTACAAGAAGTTACGTGAATGATTAGGGGCTTACAAACAAAAATATTTGCTGTTGAATTCATCAGTTTTTCCCTTTAACTTAGCAGCAGGAAGACTTTTAAGAAAATAGTGCTAATTTTGTCATATCACAATAAATTTTTCAATTGGTTGCGATTAATTACAGACACTGCAATTAACTCGATTAAAAAAATCTGTCGAGTCCCTCCATTCGTTTTAATAGCCGAATATCTCAAATTCATCATATTTTCTGTTAAAAAACAGCCACTTCATTTGAAGCTGGGCTGTTGCGTCACTGTTTAGTCTTAAGCTTCTCCTGCTAAAAGGAGCTGAATAATGTTCGTCTCTGACAGAGACGTCTTGATCGGCCGTGTGACTTGGGGGAACAAACTGTGACGCAGGCAGTGAGGAGACGGCCGGCCTCCTACTGGCTCATCACAGCTGAGAGCCTGAATCTGATTATGATGGCGGAGTCAACCTTTGATGATAAGACGACCGAGAAGGGAGGGAGCCTGAGCTTGGAGTGCTGAAATGCAGAAGCAGGAGATGTGAAGGAGAAGAAATGGATCTGTGCGTCTTATTAAATTGACTCTCCAGAATAAACAGGCGACAGCAGAGGGAGATTGTTTCTTCCTTCAGATCAGGACTTTTCTCTCTCTCTGTTTTTAACGCCTGAAGTTGCACAAGTTTAAAATCATGTTTGTCTTGTTTACTCCTCCAGTACATGACCTTTTGCTCCTTCCCCAACTGGCCAGCGTTAAATATGGAGCGCTTTCAAAATCAATGCAGTGCCCTCCGGAGGAAAAGCCTGTCACCATCTCATTCAATATACTCCTCTTCACTTGTTGTAGTTCACTAAACCCTGTTTAAGAAGGTCTAATTTATACACACTGGGTGCAGATGTAATCACAATGCAGCAATAAGCAGGAAGACGTAACCCAGTGATGATGCTGTGCTCTTTATATTAGCCCTGAATCATCAACATGAGTGTTTTTAAGGTCATGATGTGCAGCTCTTCTCTAAATGCCTGTCAATTCCATGTCATCTTATCCTTTAAATGTGATTTTTTTTTTGTTTTTTACATGATTTTAACATTTGAGAAAGCTTTTAGATTAATAATATATGGTTAGTTAAGTCCTCTTTAAAAAGTAGTTTGTTAAACTGAAAGTTTTTGTTATTTTATGCAATGATCACAAGGGAAGTCATACATGTGCAAACATCCTGTCATCAGATTTTTTTCGTGTGGCTCCAGTTATTAGACGGTATCTGTCTTCTGATTGGGCGATCTACACCTGGTGACGTCTCTGTCCCCAGATGCTGCAGGTTCCTGTTGCTTTTGTATTTAGATTTTTGCTCCTCAGAGTTTTCGTGTAATTTTTTTCTTTTCCTTTTCAACGGTTCGGCTTAAATAGGAACATTTCTTTTTTTCCAAGTTTCAGTTTCAGGATAATCCAGAGCGACAAACCACCGAAATATTAGACGCCGATGGAGACCTTGTAAAGCTGTATTGAGATAATTACCTGATTTTGACCACAGAAAGCATCTTTTGTTACCTCTGTTGTGGTGGTTATGTGATGACTGCGTATGTTTTCAGGAGGTTTTGAGATTTTCAATCAAACCACTGTATCAAACCCCCATTTTTATTTAACAGAAATCTTAGAATGAATTTAAAAATTTCCTTAGAAGTCTGAAAATTGTAGAAAAGTTAGATTTTTATCTATTAATTTCTTTAAAAACCAATCCTATAGGTTATTTTTTACCTTCCTGTTTTGCTTACTTTGTTGAATTAGTGGGGAATAATAGATTCTGTAAATTGATCTCGTTTAAATATACAAGATCACATAATTCCTTCTCCAAAATGTGTGATGAGAAAGTTAATGAAAAATAATTAAGAATTCCTCTTTCAGACTGAGTTTTCTACAGTTATGAGCCTCATATTACAGACTGAAATTTGATATATTAAAATGGCTCAGCGTCATATTTCTATGACGACGTATTAGGACCACTGTAGATAGGAAAACAATGAGCAAATTTCCACCAAAGAACTTTGAAATGTTGAGTTTAATTTCAGAAATTTTCAAGAAAAACATGGAAATTTCTGAATTTCAAAAGTTAAACATTTGGACATTTTCTGAGTTCAATTTTTTTCTCACTCTTTTTTTTTTAACCAGAACATTTTAACAGGCCTCCTCTGCATTCACTTCTTTACAGCTTTTTATCAATGATATCTGCAGATTAAACTAGCAGTGAATAAATGTGCTAATAAGTACCGCATTGCAGAAATAGTTCAGTAAAATCAATATGTATGATGTATCCACCTCTATGGATTCATGTAGTTCAGTTTTGTCTTCAATTTAAGAAATGATAAAGGAGTCTTTCCCAGATAAAGTTGCACACGAGGTTCATTTACATTCTTGACCATAAAACAAACAAAATGTTACAAATTATGCCTCACTTCTTGAAAGATATAACATTAAAAAACCTTTATGATATTCTGAGTGTAAAAGGAGGGATGTGATGGAAGAGAGTCTGAGAAACGGAGACATTTTTCAGTAAGCAGACCAACAGCTAATCAATAGGAGAGTTAATCAGGCTTTTTATTTCCTGAGCAGAATCCGATTGGATTCCTCACCTGCAGCCTCCTTCTCCATCAGTGTGACTGGAGTCGGTGCTGAGGCTGCAGCAGATGGAGCAGATGTCGGTGTCAGCGCCCGGCGCGCGCACAGCGCTTTCTCAGGCCGCCCACGCACACACAGACACACACACACACACACACACACACACACACTTCTTCCCAGGCTGACTTCTTCCTGCTCTGCTCGTCCTAAACTCTCAGTGATGAACTGCCGCTGACCTCGTGGATCAGTGTTCAACATGGAAACCAGGAAGCTTTCAAATCATCACGGCTCAAACTATTATTTATTTATTTATTTAACTCACTGGAACTAATCTGTAACTGGATCCTGAGGACAGATGGAGCCTGAAAATAGACTTAAAAGAAATTTTGTCGGGCATAAATAAAATATATTCACACACTCGTCTGTTTCAACCACACCTTTGATTTATGCTTTATTTATGTTCACAGGATTAGTTTTTGTTTTGCATGTCAGTGTTGCTCTTTTTCTTTATTTTAATTATTCGGTTTGCAAGATGGAGAATGTTTGTTTACTGTTTAGTTTCAGTCTGTCAGTTTTTAGAAGGATTGTCCTTGAATATTTTTTCAGCTTAGCCCAGTTTACCAAGTTTCTAACTTTTATCGCCATCATAATCACTCTATTGAGTCAGATTAGGTGTTTAAGATTTTTTTTTCTCTCTTGTTCTTCAGTTAAGACAGACAATTCTGCAGTGTAAATGACGTTCTTATTCTTAAGAGCAATGAAAAATTACCTTGGTTGTTTTTTTCTGTCCATTTTCATATTTCTATCAAGACTCAAAGCGTAAATATGACCTGGAGTCTAAAAGACTGAAATCCCTCCTGTTTAAAGCTGCCTTTGATTCATAATAACTTTAACATTGATCAATACATGTATTACATATCTGCTTGATGATTTTGATGATGGCATTTGGTAAAGTACAATGTTTACTTGTTCCATGATGAGTTACTGCGTCGTGTTTTTGTGGTGTGAAGCGCTTTGAAGTGCCTTGTTGCTGAAATGTGCTGCACAAATCAACAAGTTGATAAAGAGGCATTAAAACAGCTGTGAGGGAACATGAAGCTAAGGAGCAACTACTGGAGGAGAAACGGGCACCAATGTAAAAAAATAAAGACAAAAGAAACACAATAAAGCAAAAATAGCTCAAAACAAGAACTCAGATCGTAAAACTCCAGATCGTGTTTGTTTACCCTCAGATTTGTAGGATTATGCATCAGTTTAACGCTTCACCCCATTTCTTATGTCTTCTTTAGGAGAGAAAGAGTTTCTGGGAACCTTCTCAAGGTGCTCTTCAGGAAGGCCTGGCGTCTTCATTTACACTTTGCCTGCTTGTTCAGCTCAGTTTAACCACACAGCATCGGTTCACAAACAATGTCACCCGAAGGCATCTCTCGCACAGCAAGATCCAATTTATTTTCAGTAAAACATAATTAAACTAATCCTATCATAGGAACAAATTCAGTTGCACACATTCCAGTTTAATCCTAGTTATGACACGATGCAGATAAATGGAGGAGAAGTTTTATGAATGCATTTGGCGAAAAGTTGGCTGACTTTGACTTTTCAGTAGAAATGCCAGGACTGTTTGTCTCTCTGATTCTGTAGTCAGAGGTTTGTTAGCAGCGCTGCTAGCAAGCATTCTTCAAACACTCCCAGAAAAAAAAACTAACTTAATTGAAATACTTCTGTTGATTCAAACTCGTCAAATATTTATAAATGTCCCTTATTACTTTTGTCCATTTTATTTACTTAAAGATAAATAATGAAAACATATACATGACGCCCTTATTTAAAACTGAAAAATAAAATGTTCTCTTATTGAAATAAGAAAACATTTGACTGTTACAGTTATTATTATGGGTAAATTATTTGACATATATTTTAATATTATTTAAAGCATAAGAACCTGTTTACTGGACGTTTTCAAGTAAATGTGCTGCAGAATATTAAACTTTTTTGCAGTTATGTGCTTTATAAAAAAATCTAAGTATAACAAACTCCTATTTATCTGCAATTGATTTATATTTATATCAGCTATGTTATATTTGACCATTTTGTTTTTTAATGGAGGTGAGAAAAGCACAACTATTATTATTTATTGCTATGACGATTTCAGCCGATATCGATATCCAATATTAGTATAGCTAATATTGAAAAAAGGGTTATATATATCCCTTTTATATATAACCCTTTTGATATCTGGAGAGAAAAAAAAACATGTCTACTGCATCTCTGCTTCTAGTAAACTCCCCACAATCCTTTGCTGCGTCAATCGTTAATTGTTGCTAGGCTGGTTGCTCCGATTTGCCCTCAGATGTCACTGTGTCCACGACTGTTTTCCTTGTGTCTCTGTTGCTATGTGTCCATTAGAAATGTGCACAAAACTTTGTCTATGTTGCACTAATGTAGATGAAAAAAAAAACAATTTCATAATTGCACAGTTTTCAATAAATAAGAAACGCAAGTAAAATCACACGTTTGTTCATGTCATAAGTCATTTAAAAAATATGCCACCGCACAATCCACTACTTCCTGTCCTCTTCTTCTTCATGGTTTGCGCCAGCGGCAACATCCGGTTGTTGATGACGTGACTCGTGTGATGCGGAAAAAAGTGTTTCCGTTGCAGTTTTGATGAATAAACCAATTTTAGAAAAACAGATTGTTTTTTTCTGAAATTGGCACGTTTTCAACAAATTTATTCCCAAAATGTTGAATTGTGCAAATATGAGGTCAATGGAAATGCAGCTGTGATTGGCCACAACCGCCTTCAGGTCTGCAAGCAAAATCAGGTGAAGACAATAGATGGATGCATGAATTAATATAGTGATTCAGCATAATCTCATTAGTGCCTTTTTATTCCTGTAGTTTAATGCTCTTATTAGATCAGTGAAACATGTTTTTTCCCCCTCTTTTTATTCTTCTTCTAGAAAGTGCAAAAAGAAACCACAAAGTGCACAAGGCACATCGATCCATTGGTTTTAGAGCTTCTCCTCTGCTGGTGTCTTATTGATTTTTTAACTTTGCTTCTATTCAGGGAAGAAGGAGGAAGATGTCTCCCACATCTTTGCTCTGCGTTGTTGTACGACTCTTTAAAGGGCACACACACACACACACACACGCACACACACACACACGGAGACACACTCTCATGCGTCTGTCTCTGTCTCTGTGGGGACCGCCCAGCCCCTTTCACCTGAACGATCACAGATAAACGCATCTGTTCTCGCATTGACTCAAGACTAAATTGGCTCCTCACAAAGAAAGGCACACACACACACACACACACATATCGCCTTTCTGCTCTGGTTGTTATAGCTGTGTGCTGATTAACACGGAGGTAAACCCATCAACAGGAGGAGGGGCAGCTCACATTCACCCTGTTGCTCACACTCATCCGCCGGGCAGAGAGGAGTCGTGACTAACCAGAGTGGCGAAGTCTGCCGTACCCCCACCCTTCCTCCACCTCCTCCTCCTCCTCCTCCACCCCCACAGCCCCCTCCCCAAAACCATCTGTGTGCTTCTTCTTCCTCACCGACTCACATTCAGAAGCGAGCCGTGCAGGACTCAGAGAGATAACCTTAATGAAATAAGATGAGACCTCCATAGCAGCCGGTTCCTGTTTCATCTGTGCAGCAAGCAAATGTGTGTGTGTGTGCGTGTGTGTGCGTGCGTGCGTGCGTGCGTGTGTTGGATGATGGAGCAGCTCTGATCAGAGTGGCAGAGAGGCGTCGAGCTGCTGCGCTCAGCCACCTTGACGCTCTTGCATGTCGCCACAACGAGCATTTAGATCCCATGTCTGTTTCACCACCATCACAGCTGGAGCAATGAGGGGGGCGCCTGTGGGATCAGCAACAACTTTATTTAGACCTACACACACACACACACACACACACACACACACACGCACTCCTGCATCTCAATCTCCGCTGACCACAAAAAGCACTTTCCATTCCCCTCGTCTTACCATCACTCTCTCACACATACACACACCCTTACACAGACAAAATAAACATCTCTAGTGTTACAAGCCAGCGGGGATCATCTCATCCACACTTTGGTTCGCTTTCTCAGTGATAATTATTCTGATAAGCTGAAGACACTGATACAGTGATGGCCACTACCACTGCAAGTAACTTATGGCTGTTAACCTGCCATCGATTTTGTCAGGTTACCGTTGCTAATTGGACCAAAAAAAACAAACAAATAAACAAAAAAACAAAAGTGTTGGGTCAGTCAAAATGAAAAAATTAGGAAACATCCTGCCTTCCCTATGACCATAGCCCTCTATACTAGCATGTCAAAAAACTCATTTTAGCTAAGGAAAGAAGTTGTGAAAATTTATCTAAAACCACCTCAAACAAAACCCAAGCTAAGCTTTTTCATTAGATCCTAGACGAGCCCCCAAATTGTTTCAATTGCTAAAATTCACTCTCACTCTGTTTACATTTTGTTAAGATGAAAGTTCTAGGTTTTAAATCAATCAATCAATCAAGTTTATTTGTATAACACATTTCAGCAAGAAGGGAGTTTAAAGTGCTTTAAAAATACAAAAATACAAAGTCTTCGAACACGCCGTCAACAATTTGAGCATTACATTTAATTAAACTAGTTGCTATGTTGTTTCCTTCAGTGGTTCTTGGTGGAGCTAGTGTTGCATTTTCAGCAACTAGTTGCACAATTAAACCCACATTTTACATTTCCTGATACTGTGTAGGACATGGGAAGTGTAATTTTTTCCAGGTATGAATTGGGAAGACAAGCTCACCTATGTTTGATCCCGGACAAGACCCCGAATGCTTACATTCTCTGAAGTAATGTAGTCATGTTGTCTAAAAGATGAGGGGCATAACAATGAAAAAATGTCTAGTAATAAAGAGATAAAGAGATGGAGATGAAGCCTATATCCACATATTATGGGAGTTAATCAAGCGTACCAATACATGCTTAGTTCAACCAATTCGGCAACCAAAGTCCAGTAGAAAACTGTGTTGATGAACTGCCCAAATGAAAACAACACCCTTCTTCTAAAAAGAGTAACAGCACAGCAGGTACCTTATCTCCCACTGGCTGCCAGAAACAAACAAACCTGCCACCAACTAGTGAAAATACTGTTCCAGAATCAGCGTGGAGTCAGCTATGTCCAATGACCTGTAGAAACTACCGGACCACTAAGGCTCAGAGGAGATAATCATACAAGAACCCCAACTGCACTTCTGCATTTAACATCTGCTGAAAGTTTTGGTTGTAAAGAGGCTGGTTGAAAACTTTTCTACTTCTGAAGGGCGCGCCTGTCAGAATTTCTCATAATTTAGGGGTTTTGGGGCTCCAGAAAGGTAAATGAGTCGCCACAGTTGAGCAGGTTACCAAGTGTCCATGTTTTGCTGTTACAGGAATCTACGCAGGATTTTACAGTTAAATCCCCATGGCAGCCCATCAGTTATCTGGTGTTACAGGCGCTCAGGGTTAATCAGTGTTACATTTCCCACTGATTCAGAGAACACAGCTCCTTCACCGAGCGGCTGCAGGTGCTTGTTATTACGGGCGATGGTGTCATTGTAAATTTTCAGCCTCCATGGCAGATGCTCTTCCCAGAATGCCTCTGACTCATCTGACATTTCGGCACTGAGCTGGGTCTCCTTCTCCACACCTCCTAACATTTTCCTCCCCCCCTTACCTTGTTACTATACTAATGCAGTTTCCCCATTTTCCATGATCTTGCCCCTGGGTGAAAAAGTTACACTCAGATACAGTTTCAGAAATCTCTCAGACAGATTGGATCATCCCTAAAATGCAAATAAATAAATAAAGAAAAAATCTCACCCTCAAACTGTTATTCTTTTCTCACTGCTTTGGTTGCTACTGCTGTTTGTTTCCACATGATTGAACTGGGAATGTAATTAGCGATGACTGAGGCAGGGGCCATAGGTTTACAGGGTGCGTAATATCTCCCCCAGGAGCTCTTTGAGATAGGATTGAGTTTGGAAGGCATGTCTAATTATGGCTCTGCACATGGATGTATTCACTAAGGGCCTCGCACAGAGAGCCCTGCAGATGCAGCTGCGATTCTGAAGGTCTCGGAGTTCTGGCCGTTTCTCTCAGGGCTTCAATAATGAGATTTGAAATAACGGACCTGAAAGAACTGTTTATTTGTTTTCTCTAGCCGCCTGCGGCCCGCTACGCCAAGGCAACATTTAAATTGGTAATGTGTGTGGAGTTGCTGCATATACACATTGCCTGAGCTGCGGTAGAGTGCACAGGGCGTCAGAGTTCAGGACCTGCAACTTGATCTCCCTGCTCTCTGGAGATATTGAAACAAACAGATTTGTGTAAAGATATTAGATGTTGCTGCTGTATAGAACAACTGTGCACAACAAGGTCAAAGGAAGAGGAAAGATTCCTCCTTCTTATAGAGTGAAGATTTTATTCCACATGTTCCAGACTATATGATAGTAACTGCATCTGAAGTTCTGCTTCATTTTAATCAGTCTTCCCAAATTAACTATTGTGTTTTAGGAGCAAACCTATTCCAGGAGTAGTATTATTAAGCGGAGCTTGGTCCACCCAGGCATTTTGCACAGTTGAATGGTTGCCACGGGAAAGTAAAGGATTTCATGCAACATGGAGCGTTGCATGAAAGAATCAAGGCAACACTTCAGGTATGTTTCTGATGAGGGAATAACAGTAGAACCTGTTGTAAAGATAAAAAAGTTTGATTTTACATAATATTGCCCTTTTAAAAATATAGCTGAAGCCACTAGAGAGGTAACTAAGATTCAATCTTCAGGATTTTTGCAGCAAATCAGTAATTTTTCAGTTTAAGAAAGAAAAAAAAAAAAATTACATTTTGAAACTGAAAGAAATAAATGAAATACCTTTCAAGGCAAGCAGGTTCAATTTTATGCTAATTCAAATCAGTGCAGTTCTATGGTGACTCACACTCATGTCAAAATTCCTGAGGAGGGTATTAAGCAATCACAACAGGGAATATATTAATCGAGAGAGTGCATAGCTCTGATCGCCGGTATTTCCATTTATTCACAGGCCCATGAACACAGTGAGCGGTAAAACGTGCTCCTTCCATCCATCTGTATGCACTCTCAAGAAAATAGGGCTCTCTCTGTGCGTTTATTTGGCATATTTGTCAAATGGGGCGGTAACTCTACTCATGAATCTGATTGGCCGCAGGACTTGGAGAAGAAAAGAGACAGAAGAGGATGAAGGAGAAAAATATGGTCATGAAAAGTAAAGAAAAAAAATCAACAAACTTTCCTTTTCTTTATCTTCTCATCTTCTGCCTTTTTAAGCAGGTTTTGTTGACAAGAATCTTCGATGAATGATAATAACTGTGATGAAAATACTTCTGTCAATAAATAAAAATGAGACCAAATTTTAAAAGCCAGATGAAATGTAATGATATTTAATTTTACTGAAAGACAAGACAAGGTGGAATGTGTAAAAAAGCAACAAAAAACTATTTCAGGGTTTGATTGGCTGACAGTATAATTTGTTCATTCAGCCATTATTTACATTCATGTTGAACAACTATTGTCACCTATACATTTAAGAAATGGTGGAAATGGCAATAAACTATAAAATAAAACAAATATTTTGCAATTTCAAACAGAATTCTGACAGCATTTAGTGGAATAAACCCACTGCCCCACATGTTCTATTCTACTACATGTCGACTAAAATATACTAACATTTATGAATAAAAGTAAAGATTGTTACATTTTTTCTAAACTAGCATTTATTTAAAAAACAAGCTAACATCTGTTGTCAAAATCAATACCCTTTTAACTGAACTTTCATCTCCCTGCACATTAGAAAAACGTCGAATCATGGAGGCAGCGCTCCTCCTTTAGCTCCGCCCCCTGCGAGTGGCACTGATCACCCGTCATACCGGAGGCAGCGCCGCTCCGTACTCTGTCTCCCTCAGACAGCGGACAGGACCTGGCGGATGTACCGATGGCTCCCCTTTCCGCCGACTTCCCCGTGATGCTGGCGCGTGTTTCGGCTTGTCGCCACCTCGCCGGCGGTGAGTCCGGTCAGACCGACTGACGGTGGATGTGAGACACCGGCGATGCGCTCCGGCTTCTGGCTTCAAGGGTTGAAGGCGCTTCAAAAACACCTCCGTCAGTGAGAGCCGACTGGTAAGTTGAGTTTCACGACTGATTAGAGCACAACGTCGGCGTTGACCCTGGTTCAGAGTCTTTTAACATAAATACACATATTTTTAGTTAAAGTCTTCACTATTACTATTACTCTACTATTTATTATGTTTTATGTCGTATAAATAAAACTGAAAAAAAACAAAGTCATGTAAAAGAAACACGGCTCTCGTTTCAGTTTGGCTGGTTTTGTGAGTTAATGTTAATTTCTATTATATTGTATCTTAACTTAGAAGCGCGCGCACGCACACATCTCGCGTCATTTCCACATGGACGAGCAGCGCGTGCGCAGAGAGGCGCTCCCCATTCATAGCCGAAGCCTCGAGAATTAATAAACGCGTGGATTCATTCGATTCAACGAGTGTGTTCACACGGTGGGGCAGAAACGGTTCAATGACAATAAACCAGAAGGCGAGACAACTAGATATTCTGACTTTTTAAACATTCAGGAGTGATTGGTTTAGAAGTGAAAACTAAGAAACAACCAACAAACACATGAAAATCCCCAAATCTAAATGAACAAACACATTTTTATCACACAACTGGAATCACTTAAAAATGTAGACAAATTGAAACCAGGCAGCATGTTCAGACCAGCTGGGTTTTCTTACAATGGACATAAAGAGCACTTTGAGCTTCATTTGACATTATTTTTTTTAACATCAGTTAGAGACAATTAACACATATAATTGAAGATCCATTGATCTGTTTTTCATGTCCACTGCAGTGGACAGATGCTTTGAACTGCTGTTGAAAGTGTCACTGAATAAAATGTATAACAGGAAATACAAAAGGTCTGAAGACAACATGTCACCATATAGCTGATGTTTGGTTGTCTCTCTTTCTTTTCTCTGCTCTTCTTCAGTTTGAACAACATTCACGATGTCAGGATGTGGCATATGACTGTCTTAAATATGAGCCTTAGCATTAAAAAATGCTGGACACATTTTTTTTTATAAAGGAAACCTTTTTTATGCTGAATATAAAAAGACAAACGTTTTTTTTCTCACTGTCATTCAATCTTGAGTTTAGAGAACAGTGAAGTGTGTGAGTGGCTGTATCATGTTTGGAATAGGCCAAAAGTAAGGCATGAGTTATGAGGAACTTGTGAAATGGTTTCCATAAAGTTTGACCTCAATCAAAGGCAATGATAACAATTTATTTTAAACAAATGTATGTGAGCTTTGTTTTATAAAAACTGCAAAATTATTATTCTTACATTTAAGAATAATGTAAGTGATATTGGAATTCCTAAAGGACTAAAAAAGGCAGAAATAATTTAGTCTGATTTTAATGCCAGACTGTAAAAAGACAAAAGAAAAAAATATTGATGTTTATCACATGGTGCACTACTAGCAGCACAGCGAGATTTGATCTAAGTAAATACGATTGTAAGTTGTTCAGTTTTTGAATTACCAGTTTTACAAACTATTATTAGTAAAACTAACTAGACCAACACAGAGATAACTGCAGTCTGATGCAAAACTCAGACAATTCAGCAATTGGCAGAAACCAATTACTGAGTTTCCTTGAGGTCTAACCAGATGATTCAATTTGTCTTTCAAATCAATCAATCACCAGAAAACTTATACAAAACACAACCGAAACTCCATCTATCCATCCATCCATCCATCCATCCATCCATCCATCCATCCATCCATCCATCCATCCATCCATCCATCCATCCATCTATTTTCTGAGCTTATCCGGGGTCGGGTCGCGGGGGTAGCAGTTTCAGAAGGGAGGCCCAGACCTCCCTCTCCCCAGCCACTTCTTCCAGCTCTTCCGGGGGAACCCCAAGGCGTTCCCAGGCCAGCCGAGAGACATAGTCCC
>CAEFZX010015057.1:0-11888 GCA_903066825.1 Alfaro cultratus
CCGCGTCTTTAAGGTATTTATACTAGTGATTATGAAAATAGCGCCCCCTTCATTTCCGGAATGCAATAGTCCCATTTCCAAATAAGGTATGGGACTGACGGAAAGGTCCGTCCCGCCCCATTCTGTTTGCTGCAGGGAGGTCCTTCTCACTCAAACAGACTGGTCCTGGATCCGCTCTCTGACGTCATCAGGGTGGGGACATGGCCTGTGAGGAACAGAGCCTCTGATTGGTCCGCTGGGGCCGGGCGGCCAATCACAGAGCTGCATGTTGTGACGTGGCAGCGCCGCTGTCCACAGCAGGAAGAACCGACGGTTCGGCTCGAAGAGAGGAAATAAACCCAAAACAAAGAAGTTTCGACCCGGTCCGAGAGAACTGAACGTCAGGGGGAGGACCGAACAGGACCGGAGTGCTGGTTCTGGTACCGGTGATCGTTACAGCCAGGTGAGTTAGCATCATTAGCATCCTGGCTCTGTTAGTTCTGATGGAGAGGCTCGGTTCTTCAGGACAACAGAACCAGAACACAGTCCGGCACCAACCGGCCCAGTTTGGTCCCAGTCAGACTCAGGTTCGGTCTAAGGAGGCCGGGTTAGCCGTAGGAACCTGAATCAGAACCAGAACCGGGCCATCTTCTGCAGAGGACTGTGGTTAGAACCGGAACCGGATTCAGAACCAGATCCAACCAACAGAGGAAACAGTGATTTCCTCCCCAAACTGGATCACATGCAGAACCTTGATCCTGACAGAGCAGGGTGCCGGTTCTAATGGGCCCGGTCCGGTTCTGAACCAGTAACAAAATCAGCGGCAGCATTCTGTTTTCCAGGCTCATGAATCATTTCATAGAATCATCAGTAACTATGTTCCCATCAAAGTAAATTTGACTTCCTGATGTATTTTCTTGAAATTGGGCCTCTGTCTCTTTAAAACCTTCTGCTGATTCTCAAGCTCCGCCTCCAGGAAATCGTCTCAACATGGCTCCTCTTTTAACCCTTTAACGTTTTTACCAGCGCTGCTCTGAGCAGCAGCTCCTATAATGAACTCAGCTGTTTGCTAATTGCTGCTGGCTAGTCTGAAGGAGCTGCGCCTCGAAGGCGGGGCTAGGTCCACCTAGGCGTTTGAACGGCTGAATGGTTGCTATTTAATTGGACCTAGAGTTCTGATGGGTCTGGTTGATATGCAGCTGTTCAGCTCTGGGCCGGCGGTTCTCACCAGGTGGGAGGACACAGAACACACAGCAGATCTAGTGGACCAGGCAGAGCCACCAGAGACCGATTCTGATCCGTTTCTCCTCCATGTCCCCTCCAGCACCCATGAGTGGCGAGCCCGACCCGGTGGTGGCCCGGCCCGACCCAGTTCCCGACCCGCTGGCCGTAGTGACCCAGCTGAGGGACCTGGCGGCCGACCCGATGAACCGCAGAGCCATCGTCCAGGACCACGGCTGCCTGCCGGGCCTCATCCTGTTCCTGGACCATCCCGACCCTCAGGTGGTCTACTGCGCCCTACTGGTGAGCCCCCATCCCGGATCTCTGGTTTCATCGGCCGGTATCGGGTCGGTTCTGCTTCTGACTGCTGCTCTGGGTTTCCGCAGGCGGTCCGGTATCTGGCGGAGTGCCGAGCCAACAGGGAGAACCTGAAGGCAGAGCTGGGGATGATGCTGAGCCTGCAGAACGTCGTGCAGAAGTGAGCGACCTTCTTCCGGAACCGAAGGGGCCGCTTGGGCTCGGTCCGACAGAACGCTGCGTGGTAAACGCTGTGGTCCTCCCAACAGGTCCACCACTCCAGGAGAGACCAAGCTGCTGGCCTCAGAGATCTACCAGCTGCTGCAGATGGCGGCCGGCGGCGACGAGCCTCAGGCGGCCGGGCCGGCGCGCGGCAGCGCACGGCGCAAGACCCAGTTCTTCCTGGGATCCAGCAACAAGAGAGCCAAGACTGTGATCCTGCAGATCCACGGTCTGGACGACCCGGTGAGTCCGCACACAGACACCGCTGTCCGGTTCTAGACCGCTGCAGGGTTCTGATCCGCTGTCCGGTTCTGATCCGCTGCAGGGTCGGCGCAGTCTGTGTGAGGAGGCACTGCTGAAGATCCGAGGCGTCATCAGTTTCACCTTCCAGATGGCCGTTAAGAGATGCGTCGTTCGGATCCGATCGGACCTCAAAGCTGAGGTGAGGTCGGTTCTGTCCGGAATATTTAGGTAGAACCGAAGCTTTTCAGGACGAACGGAAAATACTTCACAAGACATGGAATGATCCAGAACGACCTTTTTCCCTGATCGGTCCTGATCCCAGAGAGCTTCCTGATGTCTGCCTTGGTTTTCCAGGCTCTGGCGTCGGCCATCGCTGCCACGGAGGTCATGACGGCTCAGCAGGTAGTGAAGGACGAGAACGGAGACGAGGTCAGGGTTCGGGTCACCGGCTGGAGTTTCACACTTCGTATCTGATGTGGAGGAAATTATTAATCATAGTAGAAATTTAGCAGCAACGACAGCCTGAATGTAGTCTTAATGCTAGCTTAGACTCAGTTAGCTTAGCCTTAATGCTAACTTAGACTCAGTTAGCTTAGCGTTAATGCTAGCTTAGACTTAGTTAGCTTAGCCTTAATGCTAGCTTAGACTAATTTAGCTTAGTGTTAATGCTACCTTAGACTCAGTTAGCTTAGCCTTAATGCTAGCTTAGACTCAGATAGCTCAGCCTTAATGCTAGCATAGACTCACTTAGCTTAGCCTTAATGCTCGCTTAGACTAATTTAGCTTAGGCTTAATGCTAGCTTAGACTCAGTTAGCTTAGCCTTAATGCTAGCTTAGACTCAGATAGCTCAGCCTTAATGCTAGCATAGACTCACTTAGCTTAGCCTTAATGCTCGCTTAGACTAATTTAGCTTAGGCTTAATGCTAGCTTAGACTCAGTTAGCTTAGCCTTAATGCTAGCTTAGACTCAGATAGCTTAGCCTTAATGCTAGCATAGACTCAGATAGCTTTGCCTTAATGCTAGCTTAGACTCACTTAGCTAAGCCTTAATGCTAGCTTAGACTCACTTAGCTTAGCCTTAATGCCGGCTTAGACTCAGCAAGCTTAGCATTAATTCTAGCTTAGACTCAGTTAGCTTAGCCTTAATGCTAGCTTTGACTCAGATAGCTTAGCCTTAATGCTAGCTTAGACTCAGATACCTTAGCCTTAATGCTAGCATAGACTCAGATAGCTTTGCCTTAATGCAAGCTTAGACTCACTTAGCTAAGCCTTAATGTTAGCTTAGACTCACTTAGCTTAGCCTTAATGCTAGCTTAGACTCAGTTAGCTTAGCCTTAATGCCGGCTTATACTCGGAAAGCTTAGCATTTATGCTAGCTTAGACTCAGTTAGCTTAGCCTTAACGCTGGCTTAGACTCAGCAAGCTTAGCATTAATTCTAGCTTAGACTCAGGTAGCTTAGCCTTAGCTAGCTTAGACTCAGGTAGCTTAGCCTTAGCTAGCTTAGACTCAGTTAGCTTAGCCTTAATGCTGGCTTAGACTCAGTTAGCTTAGCCATAATTCTAGCTTAGACTCAGTTAGCTTAGCCTTAATGCTAGCTTAGGCTCAGCAAGCTTAGCATTAATACTATCTTGGACTCAGTTAGCTTAGCCTTAACGCTGGCTTGCAATCAGTTAGCTTAGCCTTAGCTAGCTTAGACAATAATTCCTCATATCTGATCATTTTTAAAAACTTTTCATGTTATTTTTTCTGAGTTCCCTAAACCTGAAGAACCGGGTCAGCAGTAATCTTGGTGGTTCTGTTTTGTTCTGCAGGTTCTGGTCCATTTCCCGGAGGCCGGTTCTGTATTGGTGGAGGAGAACCTGGACCTGCCGGAATATCTTCCAGAGGAGGAGAGTCCGTCTCAAGACCCGGACAAGGCAATCAGCCGGGTCGGGTCGGGCCAGGACGGGTCCAGCTGGCTCGGCGCTGCCGCCAACTTCCTGTCTCGCTCCTTCTACTGGTGACCCGTCAGAACCAGAACCGGCTGCTGGATCAGGACCAGAGTGTCTTACTGCGCGGAACAAATGGGACAAAACAGAAATCCAAAAGTTTTCTATTTATTGTCCAACTGGACCGAACCGCAGAACTGGAGTTTTAACCGGTTCTGATCAGGAACAGTGACACCAGAACCGGGTCAGAACAACTTCCCTGCTGAGTGTTTAATCCAGACCAAATGTTCTGTTCCGGGTTTTTTTCCACAGCAACTCTCCTGAATGTCGTCATGTTTACACTTTACCTGACTGGATTCCTTGAAACCAGAACCAACCGGTCCCAGTAAGCTCGGAACCGTCTGACCCGACTGGTTCCTGTTGAACGAACGCTAACGGGTCGTAAAGCTGGGAACCAGTTTGGGAATCGGCAGAGGATCCAGTTCAGCCGAATGTTTTCTTTAGGAAATCCTCCGATGTTCCCAACGTTCCCAACGTTCCCAGCGTTCCCTGTGTTCCCAGGATCCAACAGAACAAAGACCCATGTCGTTTCCTCCTGATGGATCTCTGATCTCCAGCATTCCTGCAGGTTCCTGCTGAGCTGCGTACCTGACCAGGTGTGCAGTGGTAGTCCCACCTCCTCCTGGCTCTGTCCTATCACAGGGCTTCAATCATCCAGAACCGGGTTTGGACCGTTCCAGTCAGTGTTTGCGGTTCTGGGTTTCCATGAAAACCAGCACTACCGCACTGGGATCCGTCTATAGATTCCCAGTCTGGACTGAACCATCAGAACCAACTGCTGTAACCGGGCCGTGTGACCCGGTCCGCTTCAGAACCACTGGACCATTTCTGAACCGGTTCCTGTCACTCTGACTGTTAACCTTCATCATCTTCCTCTTCCTCAGTGTGAATAAAATGCTTCAGTCTGAAACTGCCTGGTTTCATTCATGACCCGATTCATCGGTTCTGGAGGTGGACCAAGCTGCAGCAGGTGAACAGAACCTCCACTGGTTCTGCTGGGACCAGAACTAGACAGTTGGCACCATTAGGTTGAGGTTCTGTAGAACCTCCAGACCGACTGGTTCAGAACTGGGTACAGCTCTTATTGTGAAGGTCCCGCTCTTATTGTGAAGGGACAACTCTTACTGTGAAGGTCGTGCTCTTATTGTGAAGGTCCCGCTCTTATTGTGAAGGGACAGCTCTTACTGTGAAGGTCCCACTCTTATTATGAAGGGACAGCTCTTATTGTGAAGGTCCTGCTGTAAATGGGAAAGTCCCACTCTTATTATGAAGGGACAGCTCTTATTGTGAAGGTCCCGGTCTTACTGTGAAGGTCCTGATCTAATTGTGAAGGGACAGCTCTTATTGTGAAGATCCCGCTCTTATTGTGAAGTGACAGCTCTTATTGTGAAGGTCCCGCTCTTATTGTGAAGATCCCGCTCTTATTGTGAAGGGACAACTCTTACTGTGAAGGTCGTGTTCTTATTGTGAAGGTCCCGCTCTTATTGTGAAGGGACAGCTCTTACTGTGAAGGTCCCGCTCTAATTGCGAAGGTCCAGCTCTTATTGTGAAGGTCCCGCTGTAAATGGGAAAGTCCCGCTCTTATTATGAAGGGACAGCTCTTATTGTGAAGTGACAGCTCTTATTGTGAAGGTCCCGCTCTTATTGTGAAGTGACAGCTCTTACTGAGAAGGTCCCGCTCTAATTGCAAAGATCCCGCTCTTATTGTGAAGGTCCTGCTGTAAATGGGAAAGTCCCACTTTTATTATGAAGGGACAGCTCTTATTGTGAAGTGACAGCTCTTATTGTGAAGGTCCCGCTCTTATTGTGAAGTGACAGCTCTTATTGTGAAGGTCCCGCTCTTATTGTGAAGTGACAGCTCTTATTGTGAAGATCCCGCTCTTATTGTGAAGGGACAGCTCTTATTGTGAAGGTCCCGCTCTTATTGTGAAGGGACAGCTCTTATTGTGAAGGTCCCGCTCTTATTGTGAAAGGACAGCTCTTACTGTGAAGGGACAGCTCTTATTGTGAAGGTCCCGCTCTTATTGTGAAGGGACAGCTCTTACTGTGAAGGTCCCGCTCTTATGGTGAAGGGACAGCTCTTATTGTGAAGGTCCCGCTCTAATTGTGAAGGTCCCGCTCTTATTATGAAAGGACAGCTCTTATTGTGAAGGTCCCACTCTTATTGTGAAGGGACAGCTCTTATTGTGAGAGCTGTCCCTTATGGTGTAGAACCAGGTGGTGTAGAACTAGGTGGTGCAGAACCTGGTGGTGTAGAACTAGATGGTGCAGAACCTGGTGGTGTAGAACTAGATGGTGCTTCACTTCTACACCACTTCACTTATTGTGAAGTGACTGCTCTTATTGTGAAGGTCCCGCTCTTATTTTGATGGTCCCGCTTTTATTGTGAAGGTCCCGCTCTAATTGTGAAGGTCCCGCTCTTATTGTGAAGGTCCCAACCAGCAGAAGCCTCTCCCTCCCTCCCTTCGGGTCAGAGCTCAGCGTCCCAGACCGAACCGAACCGAAGCGGAACCATGTCCTTCCTGCTGCCGCTGCTGATCAGCCTCCTGCTCGGTCTGCTGCTGTGGATCCTCCGCGGCAGAACCAGGTCAGTTCTGACTCTCCGGGCCGGTTCGGTTCTGTAACCGGGTTCAGATAGAGAAGTTGAATTCAGTACACAGAGAGGAAAAGTTCTGGAGCTCCATGTTTCCCTGACATGGAGAAACATGGAGCTCCAGAAAAGTTTTGGTCCGAAACTTTTCTATAACGCTTTGAGCTTCATCATTATCATCATCATCTTAAAGGGGAAGTCATCGCCGTGACTCGGTTAGACGTCAGGAACTGAGTCAGCAGCTAACGGTTCCGGCTGCTCCGCTGCAGGTCCGGACCGGTTCCCACAGGATCCATCCTGGAACCCACTGGCTCAGGTTATAGCAGGAAACACAATTCGTTACCATGACGACGCAGATGATACTTTATGATGTCACCAGGCGACCTTTGACCCGTCCAATCACTGCTCAGAAGAGATAAACTTTCTCCAGCTGAACAGAAACAAAACTGAAGTTATGTTTGGATCTAACGTGGAACGATCTAGAGCTCTAGATCTAGGGTTATAGATCTAGAGCTTCAGCTGTTCCAGCTGTAAACTAGAGATCTCTCTGACCTCTGAACTGACCCTTGGGTTCCACAGTGGATCTTCTCCCAGCTGCAGAACATTTCCAGGACCAGAGACTAAAGTCTCCGATCAGAGAAACTCATCCAGATCTGACTGACAAACCAACGTCCAGAATCTGCTGGAGTTCTGACTAGAACCAGGAGGATAGAGACACCATCTAGTTCTACACCACCCGGTTCTACACAATCTAGTTTTACACCACCTGGTTGTACACCATCTAGTTCTGCACCACCTAGTTCTACACCACCTGGTTCTACACCATCTAGTTCTGCACCACCTGGTTCTACACCATCTGGTTCTACACCATCTAGTTCTTCACCACCTGGTTCTACACCATCTGGTTCTACACCATCTAGTTCTTCACCATCTGGTTCTACACCACCTGGTTCTACACCACCTGATTCTACACCATCTTGTTCTGCACCACCTAGTTCTACACCACCAGGTTCTACACCATCTAGTTCTGCACCATCTGGTTCTACACCATCTAGTTCTACACCACCTGGTTCTGCACCATCTAGTTCTGCACCACCTAGTTCTACACCATCTAGTTCTACACCATCTAGTTTTACACCACCAGGTTCTGCACCATCTAGTTCTACACCACCTGGTTCTACACCACCTAGTACTACACCACCTGGTTCTGCACCACCTAGTTCTACACCATCTAGTTCTACACCACCTGGTTCTACACCATCTAGTTCTACACCACCTAGTTCTACACCATCTAGTTCTGCACCATCTGGTTCTACACCATCTAGTTCTGCACCATCTAGTTCTACACCATCTGGTACTACACCACCCGGTTCTGCACCATCTAGTTCTACACCACCTGGTTCTACACCATCTAGTTCTGCACCATCTGGTTCTACACCACCTGGTTCTACACCATCTAGTTCTGCACCATCTAGTTCTACACCACCTGGTTCTACACCATCCAGTTCTACACCACCTGGTTCTACACCATTTGTTTCTACACCATCTAGTTCTACACCACCTGGTTCTACACCATCTAGTTCTGCACCATGCAGTTCTACACCACCTGGTTCTACACCATTTGTTTCTTCACCATCTAGTTCTACACCACCTGGTTCTGCACCATCTGGTTCTACACCATTTGTTTCTACACCATCTAGTTCTACACCATCTAGTTCTGCACCATGCAGTTCTACACCACCTGGTTCTACACCATTTGTTTCTACACCATCTAGTTCTACACCATCTAGTTCTGCACCATCTGGTTCTACACCATTTGGTTCTACACCATCTAGTTCTGCACCATCTGGTTCTACACCATTTGTTTCTAGTTCTACACCACCTGGTTCTACACCATCCGGTTCTATAGTCCTTCATCAATAGTTTAAAGTTTAAACTGCTTCTAGTTTATAAATCACTGGACAGATTAAAGATCTGCTGCTGCTGGATCAACCTGCTGGTTCTGGTTCTGGTTCTGCACCCCAGAGTGGACACCTTGTGTCCTCCAGAGGAGGAAACAGAATGATGACATCATTCCTCTATAATCAGAGTTCTGCGACCGGAAGCAGAGCGTCTCCTCCTGACATGTCTCGGCTCGTCTGATGTCCACCTCAGGGAACCAGAACCAGAACTTCCTGTCCTGCTGCTGAGGTTCTGGTTCTGTCTGGATTCCTCTAGGGAATCTGTTGGGCGTGTCCGGTTCTGTTCCCACTCCGGATCGGGTTTCACTGCCTGCTCCGTAACAACCACAAAACCCAAACAAGTGTTGATCCAGAACTGCTTAGCGGATCACAGGAATGTCTGGATCTCAGAGGAACAGCTGAGACTCTGGATCAGAAACTGGATCAGAACCAGAACCTGGGCTGTGTTTGACTGTGAGCAACCGAGAGCTGCAGCCTGGGAGAAACAGGAAAGGTGTAGGCTTTCCAATGGGATCAGAGGATGAAGGGAGGAGCCACTCTGTCCCAGTTCCAGCAGCAGAACTCCCAGGAGTCCAGAGCTCACGCAGTGACTCGTTACCGTGGGAGGAGACAGCCGCTGCAGCCTGCCGTCTCCTCCCACCCTGCTCTGGGATTGCATCCAACCATGATCTCATTCAGAGGAATGATCTGGGAATGTTTGGTTGCAGGAAACCAGGCGAGCCTCCACTGGTGAAAGGCTGGATCCCCTTCGTCGGGAAGGCTCTGGACTTCAGGAAGGACGCTCACAAGTTTCTGGAGGAACATAGGAGGGAGCATGGGGACGTGTTCACGGTCCAGATCGCAGGTGGGTTCTGAAGCTGCTGGACGGAGGGAAAACCCGATCCATGATGACCCAACATGGATCATCATGGTTCATGGTGGGAAAGCGACCTCAATGTTGAAGACCTCTGGTCTAGATTGTTCCAGATGGGTCCATGGCTTGAGCTGGCTCAGTTTCACCAGAACCCGGTCAGGAGCTGAGAGGTGGACGGTTCTGGGATGCTAACCAGGACCTTCTGTCTACTGCAGGTAAATACATGACCTTCATCATGGACCCCCTGCTGTACACCAGTGTCATCAAGCAGGGCCGGCAGCTGGACTTCCACGAGTTCACCAATAAGGTGGCTCCTCTGACCTTCGGCTACCCGGCCGCCCTCGGCACGGCCTTCCCTGACCTCTGGGAGCAGATCAAGCGCTCCTTCCAGCTGCTGCAGGGGGACCACCTGGCACAGCTGACAGAGAGCATGATGGGTAACCTGATGCTGCTGTTCCGTCAGGACCACCTGAACGGGGCCAGCGACTGGAGGAGAGGCAGCCTGTACGAGTTCTGCTGCTCCGTCATGTTCGAGGCCACCTTCCTGACCATCTATGGCAGACCGGCGACCGGCGTCCGCCACGGAGGGATGGACCGTCTGAGGAACGACTTCCACAAGTTCGACAACATGTTCCCGTTCCTCATCGCTCAGATTCCCATCTGGCTGCTGGGGCGGACCCAGGCCATCCGCCAGAAGCTGATCTCCTACTTCCTGCCACAGCACATTTCCCGGTGGACCAACACTTCCCAGTTCATCCAGAGAAGAGCCGAGCTGTTTGAGCAGCACGACAAGCTGAAGGACGTCGATAAAGCTGGTAGATGATCCGGAGGACTATGGTGGCCCGATAAACAATATCAATGACATGCAGAACCAGAACCTCAGGAGGCTCTGGGTTTCTGTAGAACATCCTCCCTGGGTTCCAGACAGACTAGATTTGTGGTTTTGGAGGACTTTTCAGCTGGTTTGTCTCAGTTCTTTGTATCTTCTGTCCTCCAGCTCATCACTTCGCCATCCTGTGGGCGTCAGTGGCCAACACGCTCCCCGCTACCTTCTGGGCCGCCTACTTCCTGGCGAGTCAGGTGGAGGCATCGAAGGTGGTCCGCCAGGAGATCGTTGACGTCCTGCGGGACAGTGGTGTGGACTTCAGCACCAGCAGCGACATCATGCTCAGCAAAGAGCAGCTGGACAAGCTCATCTTTCTGGGTGCGTTCCAGTTCATGTTCAGGTCAGTGGTGAAGCAGGTCGATAACGGGCCGTCTCCATCCTCAGAGAGCGCCATCAACGAGAGCCTCCGCCTGTCCTCGGCCTCCATGAACATCCGGGTGGCCCAGGAGGACTTCAGTCTGCGGCTGGGCTCTGACCGATCGGTGGCCGTCAGGAAGGGAGACGTCATCGCCCTGTACCCTCAGAGTCTGCACCTGGACCCCGAGGTCTACGAGGACCCACAGGTACGAGGTCAAAGGTCACCCCCAGGCAGCGCATCACCCAGGGTCTTCCTCTGCTGGGTGAAGTTCTAGTGGTGAGCCGATCGATGTCGGTTCTGCTCTGGTTGTTGGCGCCGCTACAGGAGTAACATCTCACGTTAAACATCCTTAGCATGTCACTAAAAACAAAAGTTTCAACATATGTCTTAAAACTTTCGCTGTCCTACCGGCAGAGCAGCTCCAAGATAAATGGAGCTGCTCTGCCCCCTCCAGGTGTCCTTCAGAATTACACACCCTGGTTCTGATTGGTCAGAAACAACCAATCAGAGCCAGGGGAAAGCTGCTAGCCGTGCTATCGCTATCAGGAAGTTTGATCTAGTATAGGGTTGTTTATTTTGATGCAACCTGCATTTAACTTTGAATCTTTTTTTTACTTGACATTATTTGACATCAGCAATGTTGTGAGATTTATCTGATTTTATGTATAATTTAGGCTTTAAGAGCCTTTCAGTTAAATATTGTTTTACTGATTGCAGGTTTCTGTTGTTTTTTGTTTTTTTTATTGAATACTTGCTGTGAAGTGCATGCAAAACTTTTACACGTTTTTGTCTAAATTAGGTGATTTTATGGTTCCATTTTGCTAGATCGGCTCGGCTCTACTCGAGCTTTTCCACTGGCTCTTTTTTTTGGGGCAGGCCCTGCTTTTTGGGTCCCTGCTTCGGAGCCGGGCCCACTGGGCCAACCGGGCCTGCCGGGCCGGTGACGCAAGCTTCGCTCCTGCTCACTCATTGGCTGAGGGCGTGGCCAGATGGAGCAGCAAACAGAGAAGAAAAACAAAACTCTGCAACCCGGAAGTGATGGAAGATACAAACAAGCGGTGAACAAAATCCCGGCTTTTGTTCCGATTTCAATATTGATTGGCAGCTGAATATTGATCATGGAGCAGTGAGGAATGATTGGTTTGTAGCGGACAGAATAAAAAGCCTCGTTAGCCGCTCGGAGCCCCGCGGTGAAAACCGACTGATGCAGCTGCTGCTCTGCAGCCAGGTGAGCAGTTTGTAGATATATCTGTCTGCTTTTTACTAGATTTAAGGTTGCATACATACAG
>CAEFZX010015061.1:0-114113 GCA_903066825.1 Alfaro cultratus
TGTCTGTCTGTCTGTCTGTCTGTCTGTCTGTCTGTCTGTCTGTCTGTCTGTCTGTCTGTCTGTCTGTCTGTCTGTCTATCTGTCTATCTATCTAATTTTTTTATTTGTGAAAATAAAAATATAAGCATTTATTTTGCTTTCAGACACTGGGTATACAGAATCTATCCATAAATAGATTCAAAAATCAATCAATTAATTATTCATTATTCAATCAATCAAGTTTACTTGTTTAGCCAATTTCAGCAACAAGGAAGTTCAAAGTGCTTTACATCATAAAATCATTAAACTTTTAATGTTCAGGAATTTGCATATCGAAGGCAAAATGTGTTGAACATTCAACTGAAAGATCTTAATAGATGTGATCATATAAAAACCAGAACGGTGTTTTCCCTCTCACAGGTGCCTACGTCCCTGAGGGTCTGATGACTTCCTGCTCTTGGGACTACATGACCTTTACCCCTTCGGTGCGCTCCTACACCATGTTGCTCTTTACTTTTGTTTTCTTCATTCCTCTCTTCATCATCATCTTCTGCTACTGCGGCATCTTCAGAGCCATCCGCCACACAACACGGTTGGTACATCCGCATTTCTTCACGATCAGCACCAACATACTCCCACAGAGATAAACTCCTGCTTGGATTACTCAAAAAATATGGCAAACATTTTTAATTTTGTGTGTGGTTGGCAGAGCGATAACAAAGATCAACTGCGAGGGAAGAAGAGACTCTGCAAAGAGGTTCCATAAAATGAGGAGTGAATGGAAAATGGCTAAAATCGCCTTAATTGTCATTTTGCTGTTTGTCATCTCCTGGGCTCCGTACTCCTGTGCAGCCCTCACTGCGTTTGCAGGGTAAGTGTCTGGATGTGTGCACCTTAGCCAAGGCTGCTTAAGAGAAATTATTTACCATGTAGCAGGACTCAGACTCAGTAAAGCACTACATTTGTGGTGGGTTTATTTTATGATAAAGTGATCTGGAGATCAATTTAAGATGTAAAATGTCAGTAAAGCTGCTTCATGCATCATCCTGTTTTATACTGACTGTCATTGTAAAAAGCAGTAAAGTAAAAAGATATTCCCATAAATATTAAGTCAAGATAATGCACTTCTTAAAATATTTGCTGAAGTTTCAAGGCTCTGCCTGCTTACTGTTTTTTCTCATAACATATAATAAATCTTCTAGATTCAGTGAAAAGTAGCGTCATCCAGAACATTTTCCAAGACATTAAAGTTACAGCAACATTAACTTTCTCAAGCTCTTTCTTCTGTGTATTGATTAGCTTGGTGCATAAATCAGGTGTTTTATCTTTCCAATCAAATAAAATGGCAAAATCCGTCGCTATTTATTAATTTATTCATACAAATAAATTTGTAAAAGAACACTGGCAGGATTTACGATACACTACATGGTAGATATCTGAGCAAAAAAAAAAAAGAATCACTGCAACAGCAAGATAACGCTCCCTACGGTTAACCTTTAACACCCTGTCACATGAAATAAATAAAGCTCTGTCGTTTCCAGCAGCTCTGAAACAACTGGACTGCAGCAAATTTAGAAAATCTGCAGCTTTCATCAGAAAACTACATCCACATACATCTATGCACAGACATTTCCTGACGATTTGAAATTTCTCAATAAATTTGGAGAATTTCTGCAAGAACCCTGATGAGTTTTAGTACTGATGTGAAGGAGAAAACAGCGTCAGTGTTTTGATTTTATACCAGCAGCATAAGAAAATGAATATATGTGGTTTTCTGTTGCCACAAATCATGCTGCTCAACACCGTCTCTGTTTTTGTTTTCTCAAACTGATTTCTTTTCATCTCTAAATACAATCTCACGTTTTCTCTCAGGCATGTAGCGTGGCTACATTTTTAATTTGATCTGAAACCTGATGAACCAACAACTTTCCCTTTGTCTCCAAGTGTACTAGTACATGCGCAATTTGGAGGTGTGTGCTCCAAATCAGGAAACAAATTCGAGAGGGAGAGAAGCTGACACCTCACCCATGTGAAAAATTGGTTAGTGCTCCATTACTGCAGGTTTGTGCCGTTAAAGTTTTTGTTTGTGCTGTTTTGGTTTCTGAGAAATTAAAAATTATTTTTTAGGTCATCCAGAGGTCACCATTTCCCCCATCTCAGTCCAAAACAAACCTACCACTGGGCTACTTTTTTATTGCAGGTTTGTGCTGTTAAAATATTCGTTTGCGCTGGAGTTAATTATTGTGGAGAGAGCTTCAAATATTGGTGAGAAAGATAACATACCTTCTAAAAACATTACTTGAAATGAGACAAATTCCTTCCTGTTATAAATCTTTATTGAAGTGCAAAGCAAAAGGAGGCACAAATTGTACAACAGCTGCAAAATCTGCCAAATTTAACTTACACAATAACATACGACATTAATAACTGCTGGTTTGTGGTGTTGATGTCCAGCGCAGACCACCGACGTCACTTATCGCCTGAAGAAAATTATTAAATTTCTCAAAAACGAAAGCTGCATAAATGACTTTTTAAACCTGCACTCCGGCTATTTGGTGGATTTTTTTCACGTTAGTGGGGCGTCAGCTTCCCTCAGCTGGAGAGAATGTAACCAGATAGCAGCTGTAACGTCAAATATTACAGTAAATTTGCTTATTTGCAGCTCTGACAGCCTGATTTCAGCATGAGTTGCTTTTAGTCTTGGCATAAGTCTGATTTATTTATTTCTTTCATTCTGTTGATTTCAGTTTTATAACTCCTCTTTCTTCTTGACATTGTTTAATCACTGATAACTTAAATGTTATTTTAAAATGTACGCACCCTACAAAAACAAAACTCACACACACACACTCTGAAATGTACAAACTATAATCTCTTTAGTTTTTGTTCCTTTTGATTCTTTTCTTTGGATAATTCTCATCTCTTTCTTCGCCTCTAAATTGTCCTGCATTTATTCGCTTGTTGCAGAGAAAATGCTTTTATTTTCAAAAGAAAGCAAGAAAGAAAATTATTGCAAAAAAGGTCAAATTTATCTTTTTTTTTAGGTGTAAATTCTTTAGTGAGGACGTGGCTAAGATAATAATTCAATATTTCCTTGCTCTGTTGGCGACTCATTTTTTATGACCTGAAATAAAAACAGCAACAAACAAATACCTTTGTGTTTGTAAAATAGACAAAACAGGATTAAATTCCTATTATTTTCCTCTCTCAACAAAACTGTTTGGTTTATAAATATCAGGCAGTCGGATAAATAAAAGAGCTGATATAACGTATGAAAATGTAAAAAGGACCATAGTTTAAACATTATGTAAAAGTCGGGTTATTTTTCTCTTTTTAATAACTCCCATCACTCACATGATCCTCATTTCCTTCTCTCATTTTTCTCCCTGTCGCCTCACGCGTCTCATCCGTTTCTCTGCCAGGTACGCCGACTTACTGACTCCTTACATGAATTCAGTTCCTGCTGTGATCGCCAAAGCTTCAGCCATTCACAACCCCATCATCTACGCCATCACGCATCCGAAGTACAGGTAGGATGCGACTCCATGCTGTTTCTCTTCTCAGAAGAAGATTATAAAACAGAAATGCAACTGAACTTTAAGGTTTATTTTGTTTTGTTTTGAGTTTTTAATTAAGAAACTTCTGCATGTCTGTTTGAAGAATGCAGCACAATTAAACTGTTTCTTTTTTTTTGTCATGAGGGAAAAATTTTGTTCCACACTGAAAAAAGAAAAATAATTTAAAAAAATGATTCATCATGGTTTTCATTCATTTAAAACATTATTGATAGTTACAATAGGGAAAATAAAAACATGCTCAGCCGTTTTTAATGGCATTTTGCGAAAATTCACATTTGCCATTTTTGATAAAAAATGTTTAGTAAATTGGTTTTAGCCTGTATTACTAACTATAGTAACTATATAACTTTCAATCCCATTTCGTTTATTATGCTGCACATTTGAAGCTGGTTGATGTCAAAAATAGATCATGAGATGCTGGCTGTCAGATTTAATGAAGACCTGATGAATTGGATCTAATATTGAATACAACTCTGTAATTTCAGGGAACTAAGGTTGTAATTCTGCAGGTTCTTTTTCAGAAAACTATCAGAAGTTTCTTTTCAGTAACAATGACTAGTTGCTAAAAAGAGGCTTTAAAATACAAATACATTTTCATCTTTCCTTAATTTACAGTAATAGTTCCTACGTAGCTTCAGGTTTTGGAAAACTCACAAATGTGAAAACTAGTCAATTTTATCAATGATAAAATAATCAAGCTTGTCATAATTTAGAATTGATCAGCTGTAATTGTATCAAAAATGTACTTCTGGATTCTTTGTTTGGCAATTGCAAACATGCTTCCTTGTAGCTTCGCTAAAACTAAATATACTAAACCATAACTTCACAGGTTGCGATGGATTTCTCATAAAATTATTGCTTTATTCTCGTTATATTTACTGTGTTTTTTTAACATTATGACTTTATTCTTGTAATTTAAAAATAAATCTAAGCCTGGGACTAATATATTATTATATATTTGACCTTAATTCAAAGTCCAAATAAACAGAAGCATTTAAGCAAAAGCGAACATAAGCCTTAAGTGCGCTGACGTCACTCTGAACCATGGAAACCCAAGAAATGCTTTGGTGGGAAAAAATCCAGATTTTCCAAAAATAAAATCTTCAAAAACAAAAAAATTCTGTACCTAAGTTTCAAATTTACGCCTTTATATTTTAGCTTATTTTTGCTACAGTCTTTTAAATGTTGTGTGATTAAATATATATTTACCCATTTATCCATAACAACTGGAACTTTCAAAATCTGGAAAGTTATTTTTGCAATTTACCGTCTATTAGCGCAACGTCTCCCCTTTTAGAAACCGCTGGAATTTTTCAGATAGCGCAAAGTGTGATGGAATTACGGTACTGAAAATTTGGCTGGATCGCCGGCGCTCCATTTGGTCTGGAAGGGTTAGTCGATAAAATTGTGTCCTTAAAGTAAAGTTGCTTACCTGCGTCTCATTCTGACTCAGATCGGCCATCAGCAGATACGTACCATATCTGGGCATGTTGCTGTGCATCAGCGGCAGGGACCGCTACAGCAGCAGCAGCCTGCAGTCCACACGCCGGTCGACGCTGACCAGCCAATCAGAGAGCAAAGGCACCGGCAGGCACCACACCTCGTCCCAGTCCGAGAGCGAATCAGTGAGTGTCCCTCATGTCTCATCTGGTATGTCTGTCTCACACCTCCGTCCACAACGCCTTCCAGCCGTGAATCACTCATTTCGGATCCGAATCGTCACAGGCGCACTTGTCGGACACCGAGGAGGACTGCTCTTCTCGGACGCCTGCCGGTCGTCTCTTGTCCGCTGATGCCAAACAGGTGCGCCATGCCAGCCAGAGGTCAAAGGTGAGTGGTCACAGCGCAGGAGCGTTTGAGAGAACCGCTGCCCTCAACCCCACTGACCCGGCCATTTGTCACCTTTCACAGCTCACCGTGAGTACATGAGGATGACCCATTTCAACACAGAGCACATTTAGATGTATCACCTAGAACACTCATTCTGCAGGTTGAAAGGCAAACGCTTTTAGTTTTGTTGAGTTTTGGATCATAGTTTTCAATATCTGTGGTTTCAGGTTCGTTTCTTGAAAGTATGTCCTTTAGTTTTGTCATTTTATCAAAGTTCATTTAGATTTTGCTCATCAACAATTGAAAAGTGAGGCCATGTTGGCTGAAGGAGACATAATGTGCAAAAATTAACATTTTACTCAATTTTCTACTTTCTTTTGAGTTTCTACTGCTTCTAAAAACAGCCCAACCACTTAAAAAAAACACCCAGACGCTTTTTGGCAATAAATTAAGGTTTTTTTGGTGTCTGGTAAATGAGTCGTTTCAAAAACCTTCCATATCAGAAGGCACTTCCCGTTACCTAGCAACCCCAGCAAAGCTCAGTCCGTTACCTAGCAACCCAACCAGAGTTCCAGCACATTTAGTCAGCTGGTTTTCCCGCAGAATGCGCCGTACAATGGTTGCTGGAAAAGACAAGTGATTGATTGTTGACTTACCATTCAGAAATTCCTTGCTGCATTATTGTTGCTTGTGCAGGAGGCGCTACTTATGCTTTTGTATCCTAACCTGTTTACGTCTCGAACAAAGAACAAATCTTAGACTATCTTTGTTAAGCAGTCTTCACTTTCTTGAGAAATACTCAACGTCTCATTAAACGGCTCCTGTTATGTCCTTACTGGTCAGCCACTCTAAGCACTTGGGATGATAAAGAAATAAAATTTTCATTGGTACATACAGAGTGGCTGCATATCTTAGCATGAAGTCAAATAATTACAGTGTAACCTGTAATTACACTGTAAATTACAGTTCGGTTAATTTGTGAGTTCACCTATTTGCGAGTTATTTGTGGGAGGAAACTCCAAAATGTTTGCGGTTTACAGATTTTTTTTTTTTTGTTGTTGTTGAGCAAAGATAATGCAGCTTGGAGGCTGAAATATTTAGACACCATGCTATTTGACATGCTGTTTGTTGGCATTTGCAAAACAGCCTGACATTTTCCTTACCCCTGATTTGCTGAACCGCCAAGAGCAGAAATAAGGAAGATCTTGAATTTTAGCTTCTATGCTAACACAGTTTACGCTGTACATGTTGATGCATCATAAGGTATATTTGGTGTCTGAATGTTTAAGTATTAAGTATTCATGGATTTTAGCATTTTTCTGGTGAGACATTGTTGTGATGTTTGAGTGGCCACATGTGAAATTGTGCAAATGTAGAACAACAAAAACTCAGGAGTTCAACAAACTTGTATTCTTGCAACATCCAAGTGGAGCTTAATGGACTGTGAAATCACCCAGATCACAGAACTGCTTAAAAGTGCTAAAACAAATAGAAAATTGACTCCATAACTCATCCCTGTAGACCGGTTCTTGTCTTAAAAGCAGAAAGTCAGATGTAGGTTAGAGCACCAGCGCTTCAGGGGTAGAGTCACCAGAGCCACAGTGTGTGAATGTGTCTATAGCTGTCAGAAATGCTACATCATCCTCTGCAACAAGGAGGGAGACAGAAACAATCTCCTAAATATCACAGAGCCCCACCAGCGAGGGTCAGCTCAGCAGGTCTGGACCCATGTGCGTTTTTATCCACCATTACCTGGAGAAAGGTCACCAGCAGGGGACAGCTGTTCGCAACACGTGGAGGAGTTAGCTTGAAGTGAGGTGACTAAAGAGGATCTCACCTGCTGGAGACGCCGGTCATGGCCGCACAGTTTGGGGTAACAGCAGGAATTATTACCAGAAGTGTAAGATTTTAATCTCAGCAGTACAGTCGAATACCCGTCTGGATTTTTTTTGCTAATTTTAGTTGTACGTAGTTCTTTATATGTACTGTGAGTAAATATATTTGCTCATTTATCCATAACAACTAGAACTTTCAATATCAAGCAAGTTATTTTTGTAATTTACTGTCTATTAAAAGAGTGTTTCATCAGATTAATTTCTCTCCCTGCTATGGTGGGGGTGAAATTACGGTAATAACCCGACATTGGCTGGAAAGCGCAACGTTTAAGAAACCGTTGGAGATTTTCAGACAGCGCAACATGTCGCAGAATTACGCTACTGCAAATTTGGTTACGTTCGATCTGAAAGGGTTAAATGTCCATCCAGAAATCCTCACTGCTCGCTCAAGCTTAATTCATAAATACTTCCCAAAAACCAGAATATCCCTCCAGTGGTTGAATTCTGATCCATTTTCAAAGCGTTATGCAACAGATATGATCGCTAACAGGGCATAGATCTACATATTTAAAGCAAGGCTCATCCGCTGAGACCTAAAAGTGTTTTGGCATTCGCCTTAAAAAATAAGAAGTTGCAGCCATCTATGAAGCATATTTATATATAATATATTTAAATAGGTTTGATTTAAATAATTATAAAAAAATTAAGCATTAAAATTCAATTTGCATTCCTACTTATGCAAATTTGAGTGGGTGGTCCTGATGATATTATTATTTATACATTGCTTGCTATGTTATTACCATCTTCACTCTGCATTATCCCCTCTACTGTTGCCTTGAAAAACTGTTTAAATCCCCTGAATTGAAATACTATTGAGAATCTGATAATATCTAATAATTTATCTGTACAAACCATCATTTAATGACTTGATTTTTTAAAACAGATGAACAATATGTGCTGCAGAAACTTAATTTTGTTGGTTTAAGTTCAGTTTGTTAACTCAATTTGTATCATTAAATCAAGACTGCTCAGTCTGTGTGATTCTCAAAAGAGAAAAAGTTGTTTATGACGGAGAACTAGAACCAGAATAAATATGAGAATAGAGTTGCAATAATGGGAGAATTAAGTTATAATTTAGTATTTTTTTGTAATTTTTTTGAGAACGCCAAACTGCTTTGAGGAATACTGAGCTTCTTGTAAAGTTATAGTTGGCATCAGTTTTATAAATTAACACGTACGCAGGACTTTGAAACAATTGTTTAAGCAACTAAACCCATTTAAGAAAAACGAACAAGTCAGATCTTGATAACTCCTTTGAAAGTTTTTTCTCTTACTTTAACAACTTTTTAACAATATTTAGAGCAAATTAGAGAGGTTAGTTTTCTGTAAATTAAGCGAACCAATCCTGTTATTTTGTCTTTCTTAGATAAAACTTTAAAGCAGGAATAAAAACTCATCAGATGCTCCACTACTGAATTTGCTTCCTGAACCTCAGAGCCACATTCTGAGAAATGGTTCAACCAAAGTACCTGGAAAAAATTGTGGAACAGAACGTATATAGAGCATTTCTGTAATCATCTGTAAAAAAGAAAAAAGTGTGAATAACCTTTTTAGATTGTCACGCTCAGACTCTCACAGATGGGCTGGCTGCCATTCAGGTCAGGTTTACCAAGGAGTCCATTGCAGAGAGACCGAGCGCTAATCCAGTAATCTGGGACTTTCAGTTTTAATCCACAGTGTGCATGATGTGATCTCATGTTTCAGCATACGGCAGCAGCTGATAGATGAAGGCGCTTGGTTCTTTAATCTCCACAGCAGATGACGAGGAAACATTTTTTCCTTGAATTCAAAATCCGGATTGTCATTTCACAAACTCTGAAGTTCTACATCTAAAGTTTTTTATTTAGATTTACATTAAAAATTCACATTTTGCACCTTTTTGTGCTTCCATTTGGATCTCAGCTGCTTTTAAAAACATCCCAGGTGCTTAGAAAAAAACAAAAACACCCAGCTGTTTTTTATTTTTTATTTTTTGTATTTCGGGAAAAGGAGCCGTTTCAAAAACTTTCCGAATGTAACGTGACAAATCAGCAGGAACTTCCCGTTACCTAGCAACACCAGCAGAGCTCTGCCCATCACCTAGCAACCCAGCACGTTTGGTTTTACCGCTGTATGCGGCGTACAATGGCTGCTGGAAAAGGCGAGTGTTTTATTGTTGACTTACCCTCCAGAAACCACTTTCTACGTCCGTGTTTGTTGTACAGCAGGCTCCACTTCTGCTTTCCAAAGATGAAGGGTTGTACAAAAGCACTTCTGTTTGCAGCCACTTTCACATGCGAGTGCAAACGTTGAATTGGGCATGGCCAGCAGCAGCTTATTTGGATTTAAAGTGAAAAGAGCCTCTAAAACATCTCATTTTGAAAGGAACTCAAAATAGACTGAAATCTCATTATCAGTCTATGCAAAATTACTCTTGCACAAAAGAGTAATTTTGTGCAAAAAATGTCATGAACATGTTTTATATAGACCATAGATCTATCCTAATCTGTTCAAGGAAGCTTAGAAGGTCACCTTTGGGAGTGACATCAGTAGAATAATATCTGCAACAAACCTAAACAGGTCAGTTTGCAAATCAGATTAACACCTTCACTGGGAAACAGAAGTGTGAGAAAAGGTTGTTTGGGGTCAATGCAGACACCTGAGTCCACTGACGCTTACAGCTGCTGAGAAAACAGACAGCAGAGGCGTTTTGATCACCTGGTGAGGAGAGGATTCTGTCACAGAAACCTGGTCTGTGTGTTTGAGATTCAGCCAAAGGTTTTTATCACAACATGTGTTACAGAGGCGTAAAAAAATTCTGGTCCTAGTTAATCTGATAGTAATCAGGCCTGGATTTGACTTAAAGAACTCATGAATTAACAAGGCGATTAACCCAGAGCCTTGTTGGTTTTGATAGCTTTTATCCCTAAATAAAATTATTAACTATTCTAGAGCTGCTCCTTGTACGTATTCAGGTTATCTGTGTCTTATATTTACATTTTGTAATCACCTTAAAAATGTAAATGTGATTAAAGAGCAGAAACATAAAACATCTGTGAATTCACAACCCAATATTTGTTCACCAACATTTAAGAAATTTATTTGGAAATAAATACCATTTATTATCACTGCATGATATTTTAAAGTACATGACTCAACAGGGGCTACACATAGCGAAATGTAACTCATTTGAGTAAATTTATCTTAATGTTTGCCTTTTAATGTTTCCATTATTGTGTCTCCCGTTTCTCTCCACTCTGTTTTTTTTGAGTAAATTGCCATTACTTTATACCATTTTGTGCTTTTAGGATCCTCAGCCTGCTGCTGTAACACAAATGTAGCCTAAAAGTGTAATTTTTCAAATTAAAGCTAAAACTGCAATAGCATTGTGTTAGTTTAGTAAAAAAGACAAAGTGAAGCAAACCAAGGGCCCAGCAGGCAACAATGAACAAACTACAGTGACACTAACACTATTGACATGTTTCCTCCATTTTTTACAAACATTTTCACCTTTACTTTTTAGATTCCACTCAGGAAGGTTGCAGTATGTTTTGTTTGTCAGTAGGTGGCGACATTGTCAACAACTTCAAATTTCAAAAGAGGAAGATTCTAAGCACGGCTAAAGCAGATCTGGGTCATATAATCTAACATAGATATTGTAGCTGGTGTTTCTTTTCCTTTCAGTCACTTTTCAGCTCATATTTGAAGTCAAGAAAAAGCAAAAAAAATATGTTGAAATTCACAAACATTTCGTCACTGTTGGGGTTTCTATCATATAATATCAGTATGAATATCTGGAAAATGGGCCTCTGATTATTTGTTTTTGTTATCTTTGGGTATCTATTCCACATATAAGCTTATATTTATTTTTAAAAGCATTAAAACAAATCTTAGGAGTGTAAATGTTGTTTAAACTTGTTCTGGAAGATATCTGTGTTTGTGTGGATTCAGCCAAACAAACAAACAAAACATCTGGGAGGAGGTGGAAATAAACCAAACTACTCAACATAAAAAACAAGAAAAGCAAGATAAGACCTCGTTCGAAACAAACAAAATGCTCCCAGAATCTCTTGCATCATGACATGAACACAGTAAACATAATTTCTCTGCATCAGCAGAATATTTAAAGGCAGGCAACTGTCCTTTCTTTGAACAAAAGGAGCTGCACGGCTCACCTGGGAGTGATGTTTCCAAAATATCAAAGTGTTTTGTGATGGCAGACAGGAAAGGAAACACAAAATGGAAAATATAACTATGACAAATTGCTGTCACATTCCTTTCCTCCTCCTCCCTCTGTGGCTTACACTCCAGAGTTGTATTTGCAGACAAACTCGTGATATTGCTACAGTCCATGACATTTTATGACCCTCACGTCTTTTTCTTTTTTCAATTAAACCCAAAGATTGCTGTTGGGAGACATTCTTGAGATGGCATCTGATAATGTAAATACCTGCAGAATTTGTTCAGAGAAATTTTGTACTTCTCCAGCATAATAAGTGACGCACTTCTCCAGACATTTGTAACTCTCTTTACAGAAAATAACACGAATAAAGTAAAATATGAGGAAATATACATGGCAAATTGTACAACTGAAGCAAACTGCATTTAATTTGTTTCAATTATTTCAGCACAAAAGTTGCTAGACTTTCTATTGTACAGGAATATAAACTTATCTGCTGCATGTGAAAGAATATGAACACAGGATTCACTAATAAATGCAGCCAAAAATCAATTAGAAATTAAAGCGTCACACTGCTTGTAGATGTTAAGGTCTTTTTTTGGGAGCAGTGCTGGTCAGAGTGTCTCAAAAATATGTAAAAAAACATTTTTTATGAACGTTACATACAACAACTTTAATTCAAACATGGGAAGAATCGGGACAAAACCATTTCCATCTCTTTTTACAAGTTATAGAGCAATAACAAATGTCTTCATTTCTTTTTATTAATTAATGTTGACTGACTTTATTGTGTTTTCCAAACTCCATGCAAGTTTTGGCTCTAGCTAAAGAATTCAAATGAAGAAATATCAGGAAAGTCCTGCTTCTTTTAGTTATTCATGTTCACAAGTGATGTTACGTTTGTGTAGCTTACAAAACAACAACCTGCATGTTTTTAGTTTTCCATTTTAACAGACTTGTTTGTTTTCCAGTTAAAAAACATGAGATTCTGATAAAGGCAGAAAAAAAATCTTATCTTTGTTTGATTTTTGTAAAAATTTTTGCATCATCATCAAAACTGAGAACCTCAAGACTTTTTTGTAGACTTTTCATAAATATTATATTTGCTGTAAGTGAGAATCCCTGAGTTGAAACATTTTGACCATCTCATGCTGATTTTCCCTAAATGAAGCAGGTTTTCTGTCTGATCCTGACTTGGAGCTACAGAAGATCATTTGAGGGGGGGAAACACTGAAAGAGTTTTTATTTGCGTGCTGTTCAGACTCTGACAGAACCTGAAGACATCTGCATGCTGGAGATGAGCCGGCAGCCGACCAGCCATCAGCCTGCTACTGTAAGAATCCACTAATTGTTCATTACAGACGTTAAAATAACTAAATCATCAACAGATTCATGTTGTTTATGCTCACATAATGATGATCATCGGATGTAGTTTAACTTTTTTGTCGCTGTCCTGAGAAATTCCTGTGTTTTCATTTCATATTTTACATTTCATGGTTGCATGTAAATTATTTCATTCATGCTCTGTTTTATTGTAGAACAGCACATTAAAAATCAAGATTAAATGTTCTTTGAGGGTTTTAAATCTATGAATTGTCAATCGAATCATACAAAAGGTGTAAAGGTGCAAAATTCAACCATTTCTGCACCTTTACACCTTTTTCCTTCACCTCACTGCATAAACACAAAATCTTACCAAGTACTTTTTGTCTAATTTCTTGTGCAAATGTCTTAGTACACAAAACTAACTTACAAGTAACTTTTCAGCAAAATATAGGAGCTTGTTTTAAGTAAATAATTCCTTAATATTGATGAAAAAGTTGTAGTTTCATTGGCAGATTATTTCACTTCTAACAAGACATTTTCCCCTGGTTATAAGTAAATTTTTCTGCCAATGAAGCTACAACTTTTCCTTCAGTATCAACAAATTACTTAAAACAAGCCTCCATTTCTTGCTAAAAATTACTTGTAAGTTAATAAAAAAAATGTACTAAGATATTTGCATTAGAAACTAAATAGTTGGTATGATTTTTTGCAGTGCAATCACCTCCTCTCATTTATAAAGCCAAGTTTACCTAATCCTCCTCCTTCTCTCTTCCTCCACAGCTGGACAGCATGATGAGGGAACCCGGACCAAAGACGGTGTCCAAGAACCCGTCGTCCATCATCGTCACCTCCATATCCACCCCGTCCATCCTGCATAGTCCTCCCGGTTTCCACGGCAACCTCAAAGTTGCCAAAACCGTCACTCCGGTTAGTAAGGAGCTGCTCGACATCGCCAGACTGGAGACGACGGCGTCACCGTGAACATCTTGCAGTAAAGTCCAGTACCGTGTCACCGCGTCTCCTTTCTGAGGAGTAACCTGTACCAGCATGCTGTCTGATCGTGATGGTTCCCTTTGCATGCAATGAAAATATGTGAGTCTGAATTCCCAGAACATTTAGGTGATGAGTGTTTGAGCCGGTCTTAATGAATCAACGCCACGGTTTTTAAAAGTCACTAAACTCGCCGTCTTGCTGTTGAAACTCTTTAAAGAGACACCAAGGATCGTCTTGAGGTTTCTTTGTTTGTTTTCTAGAAAGTCTGAGCCGCTTTCTCGCCCAGCTGTTGCTGCAAGTCATGTTTTTAAGAGGCCTGCAAACAAGGTTTATGGGCGACGCCATGTTGAATTTCCCGCGCCGTTACCTCAGGTGTGACGTCAAATCCACATCCAAATTCAAGATATCAGGAATTAGCTGCTAGCCACTCGTCTTAGCATAGCAGTGAAACAAAAAGATTACCATCACCTGCTTGGATGGTAATCTTTGTCTAATTTCTTATAAAAACTTCAGAAAAAATATAAATTAAAGTCTAGTCAAGTCGATTTTATGCAAAGAGATAATAAACACTCATTTACAAGAAGTAGCTATAATCTTATAATGGAAAATGTACAGGAATATTTAATAAATTTTAATAATTTTAACATTAAAATGTTTTAAATACCTCAATTCACTAAGTGAATATATAATTAATCTAGATATAGGTTAATTATTTACAGATTGAGGTTTTAAGCTTTTATTTCTGTTACAGTTAATGAAGATTTGAATGTTACATCAGACCAATAAAAATAAATTTAATACAGAATTATGAGCTTGAAGAAAAGTATGTTCAAAATCTGCCTAAAGGTTATTTTCAATCTGACAGAAAACCCTCATCAAAACTAATTTATTTAATTTTGCTGCGTCATTCTGTGATTTTACTTACATTCCTATTTTTAACTCAAAGCATCTATAATATTTGTCTTTGTTTTATTGTTTTTCTTAGTTCCGATTATTAAATTATGGTATTTCTGTGCATATCAAACACACACTGGCCCGTTTGCAGGAAGGTGGTTTTCATATCGTTGTCATTAAAGATGATTTACCTCAAAGCAGAAAGGAACAAAACAGCCTTAAAATCACTGTGTCAAGGATTGTGAAAAATTTTGTTTAAACATGGAGTTATTTAACCAGTGATGTATTTCTCTACTAGTTTTATTTTTATTTTTAAGATTTTTTCCCTGTATATAAACTGAGTGGCTGTTAAAAGTTTGTTCTTGTAGAGTTTTTTTGGTAGGAAACATGTTTGGTAAATAAAAATCTGAAATTCTATCATAAGTTTTGCACACAGCTCATGAACCGCACTTTATATGAATTTTTTAGCTAAATATTCACATAAAAATATGCAGTATTTCCATAAAAAATGAAAACAATTATGTAATTTCCAAAAGCGATTAATGTTCTCAAACCAAACTTTTATTTGGTATAATTCTGAACCAGTTTTAGTTTCACATTTTTCTACAGAGGAATATTTAAATATGTACTTTAAATACATATTTAAAAAGTTTAAAATACATATTTAAAAAAATTGAGGTACCATCTTACAAGAACAAAAATAGTTTGAACTAAGAGAAAGATAATATATTAATGACAAGACGTCAAATATAAAATGAAGATAAGAATACTTTAAAAACACTACAACTGTAATACGAACTGTACTTTAACTATAAAACAAATAAATGAAGATAAAACATACATTTTCATTTATTTAATAATGAAATATGAAATTGTGGCAAACACTAGCAGTATTTGCATAAAATTCAATTAAAGTAAATAAATTCAAAAATACAATAGAACTAAGCAGAAATAAACCTGAATTTTCCACATAGATGAGTCAAAGTAAAAAGATAAAATTCAAGTAAAGCCCGTTTTAAAAAGTTTGTTCGTCTTCTTAAAGCCCCAGTTTGTTTCTTCCTGTTAAAGTTTTTCTCTCCACTGTTTCCTCTTGGATTGGATTGAATTGTTTTTTTCCAAGTGCCTTCAGATGACATTTGGTGTGAAACAGCACAGAACAATCAGAACGAGTTTAAATCACAGCAAACATTGACGTAAAGCCAGTTTTTATTGCTTTGTTTTGTCAAACAAACTTAAAACATTCTAACAAAATCAACTGAAACTGTTGATGATGAATTTGGAACATTAAAATGTGAAAGTGTTTTCTATTAACGCCCCAATAACTTTAGATCTAATGCAATTTGCTGGTGGATTAAGGCCTTAAAACTCCTTGAAGTGTTAAAAATATGTTGTGCACACATTTCTTTTCTAAACCAATCATAATTTTCTTTTGCCCTTTTTGTGCAGCTACTTTGGCTCCAGAATGTAAATGTGTAAAAGTTCCCATTACGATCAATTATGAGAGGTTTGGATTGAAACTGAGTCTGTATATCTGCCTTCTCTGTGAAACCAAACTTGTGTTATTACCTAAATGGAAAAATTATTTATTTTTACGTTTAGGTTTTCGGTAACAGTTTATTTGAAGGGTTGTGCACATAAACATGATGTAACACCTGTTATGAACATGAAGGAATCTTCATAAATGCTTATGACTGTTGTCAAAAAGTGTCATTCAGTAAATAATGACACTTTTATTTTGCATTAAAAGTGTCATTATTTACTGAATAATGCAAATTTGACACTTTTAATGAACTTTTAATGCAATGGCTGCCTGTTTCATATCGAATAGGTTTTAAGATTCTTTTAACAACTTATAGTTTTAAATGGGTTCGCTCCTCCTTATCTTCAGGATCTTTTTGAAACTTCATTCTTTGTCAAGAACTTTAAGATCAAATAATCAGCTGCTACTGAAAGTCCCTCGGACTCGACTCAGGAGAAAATGATCAGGCTTTCTCTGTTGCTGCTCCTAATCTCTGGAATAATCTACCTTTCCAGATTAGATCTGCCCACAGCCGGGATCATTTTAAATTGCTTCTTAAAACTCATTTTTATTCTTTGGCGTTCAGTTTAGGCCTGATACCGTAGCTCTTCTGTTATTATCTTAACAATATATAGAGATTTTTTGTTTCTTGTATTATTTCTCTTTTTCTTTTCATTTATTATTGTTTTTGTTTTGTACAGCACTTTGGTGCAGTTTTACACCTGTTTTCAAATGCCATATAAATAAATTTGACATTGACAATGACAACTTTTAGTTTGCATTAAAAGTGTCGTAAACATTTATGAAGAGTCATTCATGTTCCTAACAGGAGTTACATCATGTTGATGTCAAGTCTTATTCAAACCCCTTAAAATAAAGAGTTACCAAGTTTTCTTTCTTTTCATAATTCAGTTCAGGTTCAACATTTCAAAGCTTTTTATCTCCACTAATGTACATTGCAGATTAATATGACTGCTGCGTCTTTGACTATGATTGTACTGTAATTGTTTTCTTGATACCTAAAGATAAAATCAGATATTATATTGACACTGTAGTAAAACAATGATCAAAATTTAGTCCCACTTGTTGCTTTTATTTTAGCATTTTATCAGTAAATCTGTAAAAAAATAAAATAAAATAAAAAGAAGCATATATTATGAGCATTACTGGTAAATTATTGTCAGATTAGGTATTAGTATTTTAGATGTGTTGAATTTAAATTCTGCTTTACTGAAGTGATGATTTCTGTGATTTTGTTGTCTTTGTATAAAATGTTTGTGTTTCTATTTATTTTTTTATAAAAAGAAAATGATGCCAAACTCTGTTGGAGTATTTATGTACGTTTCTATATGATATAACTTTATGAAAAGCAGCGGTGCTTTCTGATATGAGCCATTTGGGCGGTTACCCAGGGCAGCATCAGAAAGGGGAGGTCACAGTAAGTGCTCTGTTGGCTTTATGTTTGCATGTCTTTGGGTTGTTGATGCTGAGGATAATCACTCTCAGAACGGCCACTGTTAGTTTTAGAACAGGAAATGTGTTGCTGAGTTTGAAACTTAGAAACTTTCCTTTACGCCATGAAATGATGGAGCCATTTTGACCATTTCTGTCCCATCTTGACTCCGGTGCATTTACTTCCTGTCCTTTTAATGTCTGGAGTTACAAAATTTACCAGGAAGAGTTAATTGGCAGGAGTTTCTGGAAGTTTTTTATTAATTTGTCTCATATTTGAATTTGTAAATGTTGTTTCTTTAGTTTTTTGGTCCAAAATTAGCAGAGCTAAAGCACTGAGGAGAAGTTTTGGATCTTTGTCCTTCAGTTCTTCTCTGGTAGAAGAAAAAAAAAAACCACATGCAGTCATCTAGCAAAAGTGAAAAGCTATCATTATCTTCTTTGGACCTGCCAACGTTTTGTCTTAATTTGTAGTTTTACATTTAATTTCAGACAATATAATGCACCTTCCATAAAATTTTAGAAGGCTCTTATTGCAATCTCTACGGCGGAGTATTTAGGTCAGGCTAAGAAATGACAAATTAAATTACAAGGGTACATTGAAATAATGAGAATAAAATCATAATATAACCAGAATAAAGTGTTAATAATGCAAAAATAAAATGATATTACCAGAATAATGTAATAATCTAATGCTGACGAGTTAATAGATTATTTTACTGCTTGTAAAATTAATGCCAAAAATGTGTAACATTCCTCATTTTATGCTTTTATGTGTCAAAGTTCTCATAATATTACAACTTCAGACTCAATTATTGTACTTTTGGCCGCAGTGCTCCATCCTAGAGAAGACGTGACATTAAACAGCAGGTTTCTGGAAAAGGTCCATCTTTGTTAAAGAAACAGAAGATTAGAAGTACAAGCAACACATAGATAAATATTCCTGAACTTTGGAATATAAAGAGATGAAAATCAAAAGCATCTAAAAATCTAATTTGCAACATCACACCTTTGCACAACCTTTGATTTTAAACGTGTGGCTGCAGGTGACTGGTTCCCAGAAACATCTGGATGTGACATTTAGAAAAGGGCAGCTTGAAACCACCCATTAAATAATCTGCATTTTTTTCCCTTCATTTAACCTTAACAGCTGTGGCTGACTGCTAATTAAACCGCTCCAAATGACACACACACAGATCTACGGCGAACAGGCAACAGCCTGCTGGGTGTGTTTCCAGGAAGTCAGTTTGTTGTTTCCTCTCTCAAGCAGAATTAAACACAGAGCTGGAGAAAACATTGACGCACCAAAAACCTGATTACAGATAATAAGGTGCTGGCAGCGTGAAGCGATAGCACTGAGAGAGGAAGAATGTGTTGCAGTAAGAGGGGTCTATATTAGCGACGTGAATCGGGCAGTGAAGCATTCTGAGGCTTCGTGTTACAGACCTTATACGGGGCCCGGGGCCCCATGTCTCTGTTGCTATGTCTCTGCTATTCTTAGCCTGTGTGTCCCTCAACCTCACCAACCCTGCAGGCAAGAAATCCTCCTCCATCTCAATTTTGTGTTAAAAAGTCGCTTTTAAAGCTCCCAGTCCGTACAGACTTGGTGTTTCCTGGTAGTTTTTGGTTTCAGGGTGAGACTCTGTTAATCTGGAGTGGCTCAGCTTTGCTTTGCACCCTGTTATCTGTGTGTGTGTATGTATGTGTGTGTGTATGTGTGTGTGTGTGTCTCAGAGGTTCACAGCACCTGACCCACCCACCCAACCACCACCACCACCGCCCCCCGTGGCGTTTGTCCTGAGAGCTGGACTCAGACGAGGAGGGACGGCTGTGAAGCCAGTAACGGGCGGTGGAGGAGCCAGCAGCCACCAGGGGACTGAGGACTGGGACGGAAAGGATAACCAGCAGGCAGCGAGGCAAAAGGGGGAGAAAGTGCGCCGACAGAAGGAGCCGTTAGCAGGAGGAGTGCTGACATTAATCAGAAGATGACTACGTACACAGTGACTCTGAACGGCCCGGCTCCGTATGGCTTCAGGCTACAGGGAGGAAAGGACTTCAACATGCCCCTCACCATCTCCAGGGTAAGAAGAGGGAGGCAAATAAGTTGGAAATGAAAAGAAAGCAACAAGTAAGGCGTGGTTAACTCTAAACTGCAGCAAAACGTCTTGGATGTTCTATAAAACCTGGCCAATCAAACTTGCTAACTTATAAAACCTACATTTTGTACATTTGTTTTGGCCTAAATGCATCTAACGATTGGTTCAGTTGGAAGTAGGTCAAAGCTAAATCTATCACCTCTTATATTGTCCAGTATGTAATCTAGAAAAAAGTTTTCAAGTTTGCCCTCGTTTTATCCTTCACAGCTCACATTTATGCACGTTAAGCTCGCAGTAGTGCAAAAAGGTGTGATTTGCATATTAAGGAGGAGCTGGCGATCAGATTATGTAATGTTACCGTATGGGATGAAGACAGAGAGGCTCCGATGTAATCTCAGGAGAGATTTCCAGAATAGAACACCACTTGTGAAAAGTCAGGAATATTTTTAAAGTGATGCCAACTTTCTATGCAAAATGTCAAATTCATTTGTAAAGCACATTTCAACACAGTGCAGTAACCAGTTATGAAACGAGCAATAAACGTTACATTTTGTCCAAATCATCAAGTGCATCAAATATTAATCAATGTGTTAGTTACTATTAATCGAAGACAACGCTCAGCAGGTGGAGTTTCAGCTGTTTTGCAGTTTTCTGGAAGTTTGTTCCATTAAAGTGGAGCATATAAAGTAAATGCTGCTTCTCCATAAGATTTAATCAGTACCGCTAATTAGCGCTGCAACGTTTTAGAAAAACACACTAATGAGATATCATTAGTCAAAATCGTAATGGTGATCAAATTTGCCCACATTTTCCTCGCTCTTCTTTTACTTTACCTTCATCACCACTCTCTGTTAGCATTAGCATCCTGGCCACTAAGATCTACATCAGGTGTTAGCATTAGCGGTAGAGAACTGGATGATGCTAGAAATATAATAATCAATTATTGCACTCAAGCTGCACACAATATTGTGAAACTGCAAACATTGATATTTTTATGATTATGATTTGATATGTTGTGTAGTTCTCCTAATAAATGATGATAAAAATAAGCATTTAAATTTAATTGAAAACTAATTAATTAAGCCTAATTTTGAACATTTAGTTTCTCATGATGTAATTAATGACATGCATTTTATAGTGTTTACTGTCAAGTACTTCAAAATGCTCCGTTATTCCAAAGCTAAATTACAAATTGTACAGGATAGTGCTTTGTCTTAATTCAACAATGTACTAAAAACCAATATATTTATCAACTAGTTTGGTATATTGTTGTTGTTTTTTTTTTTACAGTCGTTCAGCATGTGACTCTTCTTCTGCACCCTAAAGATATTAATTTGTTTTATGTATATGTTGAACTGTATCAAAATATTTTCCCTATAGATCATTACAGGGTTTCTCCCAGTGCATTATAAGCCTGGCGGGCCACCAGGCTTTACATGTGCACCCACCAGGCTAAGCATTGCTTATTTACTATAAGGCAAATAAGCAATGCTTATTTATATGTATTATATGTATTTTAGGATTAGAAACATACATTCTTTAATTAGCCAGGCAGAGGTGCATTTCATTTAAACATTTTTAAGGATGTTTACACTGTGCACAACACAGAAATACTTCTCCAAACTGAACGGACGAGTGAAAAGCAAATAGAAAACTCATTAATAATAATAATAATAATAATAATAATAATAATAATAATAATAATAATAAGAAGAAGAAGAAGAAGAAGAAGAAGAAGAATCTTTATTTAACCAGACAAAAAAAAAAACTCTAGACCTACAATTTATTTTTCAAGAGGCACCTGGGAAGATAACTATATTGTTTACACAACATTGCAATATTTCAATCAGAGAAATATGTTTGTTTAGTTTTAAAAACATCAAAGCATAAAATAATAAAAACAGCTAATAAATCTGGTGCTAATCTGACAGTTACCTGTGCTGCCCCCTAGATTATGGCGCCCTGGGAGGTGACCTTAACAAAAAACACCCACAGTAACCTCAAATTCAGATTAAAGTATAATTTGAGGCCCAATTGAGCAGGACGTTAGTCACTGTTTGGCATGTCTGCTGCCGTATGAGCAGCATTAGCTTTAAATAGCATGAGAGGAGAGATGGATGGAGGGGCAGGAAAGAAGTAAGGAGGCTAATGACAGCTTGTGTTACCTTTAGTAAGCTTAATTCCTCGCTGCTCGTCAGTTTCATGTTCGGCCTCTGGAGCTGCGCCTGCAGGCCAGATGGTTGAAGGAAGTGGGAAAATGAAGGTGGTACATTCACCTGTTCTCCTGTCTCCACCTTCTGCAGCTGCTGACATCTGTTTGTTTATCCTCTGATCTCAAGCTTTGACGGTTTTCATCGCTGGCCTTACGACATTGAATCATTTTATCTGTGCTCTGCGTCCCTCCCTCCTGTTTGCAATGGACGCCTGCAGGTTAACATAACATAAAACACTGGGGCTTGACATGACGGCTCAGGGTGGCGTTACAGTTTGACGTAACTCTTCTGAGCTTGGATTTCCTTCTGCTTTTGCCAAGAACTAAGAAAGGAAAGAGACAGTGGATTCCTTACATACTGTTAGCTAAAGCACAGAATCCAGTGCACAAACCGCTGATTTAATATTGAAATATATCATTTGGCATGTCTAAATCTTACACTCTAATGTTCCTGAGCTTTAATTAAATCATTTCTATTGTCACTGAGTATAGCTAATGAAACTAGATAAAATATGTGACCATGGAATCCATTTTGACTTTTGAAAAAGCACAGAACATTTGATCTTCAGGCACAATAATTCAGTATACAGTAAAGTATGTTTTATCATCTTCCCTACTTTGTCTTGGGCTCCAGTGCATATAAAATAATGTCTTTATTTAATGTCTTTTTCCCATTTTTCCTGTTTGTTACTGTCCACATGGATATAATCGCTGAAACTCGGATAGTGAGGGATGAAAGAGGAGAGCAAAAAGCAGATCAAAGCAGAGGCTGCACAGCATGATCAAGGACATGTGATAGTCATGAAATTGAATGAAAAGGTGGTTGGGTTTAGGAAAACGTGGTTAAAATATATTTATTTATATAATTCAGATAAGACTCTTTTACATGAATGTCAGTAGCAGGTGTTTGTGTGTCGGGCAAAGGAAGCAGAGTCAATCACTACGAAGCCATAGGCATCAACAGCATTGCTTATTTTTAACTCTTTAACGAGTTGACTGTAAGTCTAGACCAACACTGTACATCTCTGAATTCACTTAAACGTTTTGGCCAAACTTTACGAATTATCTAATTCATTACACAATAGTTTTATTGATACAGTCTGGCATAAAATCAGACTAAATATTTTGTGTTTTAGGTCAATTTTAGGACAATTACCAAAATAATTTGGAGTTGCTTCAGCCAGAATAATAGGATATTTTTGGTTTAAACAAATAGCCTTAGCGATTTGGGTCAAACATTTTGGGCACTCCATGGTTCTTGCTATAGTTTACTGGAATTTTGGCCCATTCCTCCTGACAGAACTGGTGTAACTGAGTCAACTCTGTCGGCCATCTTGGTAGCTTTGAACACATTCTATGGCATAGAGTTCAGGACTTCTATGATGGCTGCTCTGAACCGCTAATTTGATGGTTTTCTTAAGATCATGCTCCACTTGAAGACCAATTTGTCCTCTTAGCTTCCGGGCTGATATCCTGACATTTGGATCTATTTTGTGAAGCGCACCGGTCCCTCATCCAGCAAAAGACCCTGAAACTTGATACTGCCACACCTGTACTTTTTAATTTGGTTTTCTAAGTTGTGATCGGCGTTATGGCTTCTTCCTCACTTAGAGGCTCTTCAGCCCATGTCAGTGCAGGACTTGTTTTATTTTTGTATTATGATGCCATTTTACCAGCTCTGGCCAGTATTTCCTTCAGGTCTTTTGCTTTTGCTCTATGGTTAATTTTGGACATTTGGACAATTTTGGACCAAAACTCATCCTGGGACAGTGAGTCCATATCTGTCCTGAACACTCTGTGGCTGGACATTACCACTGTGTTTATATTTCCATGTAAGTGTTAAAACAGATGTGTTGCACCTTTAAGCAGCTGCAAAATGTACCCAAGTATGAATTAAGCATTTTGAGGTTCACAAGTCTTTGCCTGATATCTTAGTTTGTTTCTTTTTATTTTCACACTGTCAGACAAGGATGAAGTCTTTTTGAGGTGAGGCGTTACAATACATCTACATAAAATACATCAAATATAAATTAACAAATAAGACACTTACAATGCAGTGATCTCACCATCTGACGTTACCCAACTTGTTCAAAGCTTCTGAATCTTAAAGTAATAAAGTTTTCTCATTTTTCTGGCATTTATCTTATAGAAACATAACTTTGGTGAACATAGCTGATTTAAAACAAGACTCAACATAAATGTCAAATATATATTTCTCACAGTAAATTCAAGAGTAAAAAAAAGTTATAACTATTTATTTTTCAGTTCTGCTACATTTACAATGAAGTAAATCATGAAATTGACAAAAAAAACAACTTGTGCACCAACTGAGATGATATATTTTTGTTCCTAAAATATCTTGATTGACACACATCTTTTCATGAAGCATTTCAGGCTTAATTATTTAGTGTGTGATTTTTAGAAATACCCAAATACTTCGAAAAGAGCATAAACAAAGCGCTTGTTTTTAATACTCAAACCCTCCAACAGAGGGCGTAAGACAAGGATAGAGTTTTTAAAGAAAATTCAAAAATAACTTATAACAAGTAATTTTAAATAATGTTCAGATTAATCTGCTTTTCTAAACCTTCTTTCTCAGATAACTCCTGGCAGCAAGGCAGCAGGCGGCAGCCTGACCCAGGGCGACATCATCTCATCAATCGATGGGGTCAACACCGATGGGATGAGCCACCTGGACGCCCAGAACAAGATCAAGTCAGCAATCAACAAACTTACGCTCACCATGCAGAAGTAAGCGAGCCTGCAAAAACGAAAGCAACCACTCAAACAAATAGGTGTGAAAGTAGCGCAATATCTTCAGTGATAGATGTTGTATGGTAATAAATAACTTGGAAATTTAAGAAAGAATTTAAAAGGATGAAAGGTAGTGTTGGTATCTAATTTGGCATAACTTTCAGATTTTTAGGCCTTTAGAAAACAGTTTTTCCAAATCAAATTGTGCTTTTGTCCTTTTTTTAAAAATGTAATAAAAGGCATAGCATGATTTAATTAATTCAGAAATGACCTAAAGTGATGGTGAAGCTGTGCCAGACTGGTACGTGGTGAGGTAGACAAAAAACTGAAGAGAGAAAAATGGAGCATGTGCTTTTAGTTTACTGTTGTTGCCAAGGACGTGTAAACGCTTCATTGTCTTCATCACCCACCTCAAGCACAACGCCAGCGCGTCCTCCAGATTGGGAGAGGAAATTTTGCCTTTAAAAGAAACAGAAAGATGCTTGGAAACCAGAATTTTACATTTATTAATTTAAATGAATTGTTTTTGTTTCCGATGGTGCTCATTTGGAACCATTTCGTAACCTTTTTTCTTTACTCTCTGACATCAGATCAGACTTTATTGTTTTTGCTTTAGGTCAGTTATAATTAAACCCTTTAAACCACATGTGTCAAACTCGAGGCCCGAGGGCCAAATCTGGCCCGCCGTAGCTTTTTATGTGGCCCTCTGGACTCCAAATTACATCAAATGCCTCTAGTTTTTCACAAATCCACAAAATTCATATAGAATCAACAAACCCCCACATTTCTTCTGCAAATTATTTTGAAAATTGGTCAGAAATATTGGGTTTAAGTGACTGCTGACTCAGCCGTACTTCATGTAAAGTTATAGTCCGTGACACATTAGCGCAAATATCGTAAATATTTCTTACAAATATTTCTAAATTAACACCACAAAATCTGATTTTGATTGGGGAAAAAACACAAATAACAATCACAAAATCCTGAAGAGACTGATTAGTGTGTAAAGATGTTCAATATTTAGTTTTAAGAAACACAAATAAACAGCTATTTCTTAATTTTGTAACAGTCTAATGGGTTTTATCAGTACATTCTGGCACAACCGGCCCTTTAAGAACATTCAAATTGTTGATATGGCCAAAAATGTAACTGAGTTTGACACCGCTGCTTTAAACAGTGGGGAATGATGGCGACGTCTTTCCAAGGTTTTTCTAAAGTTTACCACAAACACTTTGCTTGTTTGTGTATTAGCACGACTCCAGTTCATCCTTTGGTTCCATTTCCAGATGCCACGTTCAACTGTTCAGACATTTATATGTACATATTTACAAAATGGGGATGTCCAACCCCCATGCTATTCAGGAAGAAGGCATGTTTATGTCACAGAGCAGGACTTGTTCAAAAGCAAAAGGCATTGGGAAGATCCAGGCAGAAGCTAGAACAATAATGAAAAGAAAATTCTGTCCTGACACAACCTGAAAAGCCGCTCAGAGAGGAAGAAGCCATAATATCAGCAGCAAACCTCTGAGTTAAGATTTACTTTGGATCTAATGTTTTAGTCAGATAATGTATTTAAATACCTGGTGTGAGCTACATGCACATTTTATTTCTAGTAATTAGAACAGAACTGGCTTGCATTGCTTTTTGCCACTCACAACATGGAGGCGATCTTAGTGTACAGTCTATTCTTTTATGATTATGGATGTTGTGTGTAATATCCCTGAGGACATTTAGTTAATGTAGAATCTACATTAATATTTAATAATTAAAAACAAATGAAATTCTTTTAAATCAATACGAAGGCTGACTAGATTTCAATAAAACTACAGATAAGTTTCAATTTTGCTTTTTAAAATATACAGTGAAGGTCTCAGTTGTTCTCAGATATTTGCTAAAGCTGTTCCAAGGCAATAGAAAATCCTTAACTGTGAGTTTTTTTATCTTTAAGTATCAACAAAATACTTTTTCAGATCATTTTTAGTATCTGGATGACTTATACTGTATAAACAGTTAAAAATGTTCAAGTTTTCCTCTCCTTTCTGCAGCTCAAACTTCCAAGAGTCAGACAGAAACAAGTTTCTCAATCAAGTCAATAAATGTTTAATAAAAATGTTGTAACATTTGTAGATCCAGACGCCCTGTACCAGTTCCCACGGCAGCTCCGAGAATGGATTCACCGATGCCTGTCATCCCACACCAGAAGGTTTGCAATGAAAACAAAATGTTGTCAAGGAAAGAAACAGACAAATCAACAAGTAATGTTAGAATCTGGGTTTGTGTCTTTGTGTCTTTCCACGTTGAGGAGAAAATCAGAGATCAAATCCATCCCGTCAGACTCATGGTGCCCTCTAGTGTTAGAAATCTGTAGCGCACCTAGAAAGTGGTGCAGGGAGGTCAGAGGTCAGCAAACACAAGTTGCTATAATTGGGATTCTTCTGCCTGCAAGGTTGATTCTCTTCAGCTTTTTAAAGAAGTAAAACAAATTATTAAAAACAAAAAGCAATATATTTGTGGAGTAAAAGAAATCTGTTCCCATCTGCAAGATCTGTAGCTGACCTTTGTTCACCTTTTCATTAAATTACAAAATGCAACTTTGAAAAAAATGTAAGCAAGTAAGAAAGTGACTGAGAACCTTTAAGTAATTAAAACCATCTAATTTTTGGTGTCTTAGCAAGACACTGAAAACCATTTTACTCTTTAACGAGAAACAAAAACTCTTCCAGTTAAACTCCAAGAGATTAAATGCATAAAATAAGGAATTATGTTACCATTTAATTGGATTAAGCTCCATCATTATCAATGTAAATAAATAAAAAAAGCTTCTTAGTAAGCCTTTCCTCCTGAACTGGGGGTCTAACCTTTAGCATGGCGTCTCAGACCAGTTTGTAATAATAATCCCAGTTTGACTCTGAACTTCTATCTGCTGCTATTCTGTTACCTGGTTTGAGGCCAGACGTGTTTATGTGTGCGATCTTGAAATAGCGTCACACTGGTACGAACACTGGGACAAGTACAGGAACTTCAGAGAACATTTTCTTCTCAAAGACCAGATCCTGTCTGGTTCAACTGGATGATGTCATTTCCTGCCACAGCAGCAGCAATTTTAAAACATCAGCTGTACTAAACCGGTGCTGGCTTCAAGAGAATAAATATTTTCCACTTTGTATTTTGTAAAATAACTAGAGCTTGGTAAGAGTTTTGACTTTGTCATTTTGTTAAATTTAAAACTGCCCAGTTTATGATTAAAGCAAGTCACAAAGATCTTCCAGAGAATATTCAAGATGTATTCAGTGACTATAAAATAAGATTTAAAAATAAAACGTGAGCACTACAAGAAAAACCTGTGTGTATCCATGTGTAGAGGGGATTTTTGGTGTAGGCTAAATGTTGAATTGAATCAATGTCAGGATATAATTCAGTTTAAAATAAAACATTAAAATGTGATTTTTATTGGTCACATTGCGGGATGGAGTTTGATGGTACAGATGAAATGAAATCGACTCCATTCTTACAAAGTTTTTTTTCAGTGGATCAATGTTTGATTGACAAAAATAGCAACAATGTCACTGTTGCAAAAGAAATTCTTCTGTGTTTTCTAATTTGTGTATTTTGTTTTTCTTCTGTGTTCTTTAAATAAACAATAATGTGCAAAGAAAGACATAAAAAATGTGCAGGATCAAGTAAGTCTTCAGTCATGAGTTCTTTCAGTCGTCCCACAGAACTGGACTTTGACTACGCCATTCTAACATAAAAGTCTAAAAATCATTGTCCTCCTGCAATACGAACCTCTGCTTGAGTCCCATCTTTCCTCCAGGACTGCCCTGTTTTCACATCCAACCATTTTTATTAACAATTACAGGCTCCCTTGATAAAGAGCATCCCAAAGAATGATACTGCCAGCACCATGTTTCACCCTGTCTCCCACATGTTGTGGAAAACTGCAGCTGGAATGTGTTTTGTGTATCTTTTTGGAACTTTTCAAAATAATTCCAGCTTTATCGAGCGTTTGACTAACAGCTGTTGGATGTCAGATTCTCCCGCCTCAGTGTTGGATCTCTGCAGCTCCTCCAGAGTTTCTGCAGGCCTCTTGGCTGCTTCTCTGGTTTATTTCTCCCTGACACGTCTGCTGTGGTCTTTGGTCTCCATGTCTGCTGTTTGTAATATTCTCTGACAAACCCATTGGTTCTTCACATGACAACTGGATCTTGACATTAGTTTTTTGGTTTTTTTTAAGTGGGCCCTGCTGGACCTCCAGCATATCAAATCCAGATATCAGTCTCTGTTAATGTGCTTCCCTTCTGGAGCTGAGCTGGTTTACAGTGACAGCCAAAGGTACATCAGGCGTCAGGAATCAAGCCGGTGATCTCATTCATGCCTGTGGCCACACACACACACACCCACACACACACACACACACACACACACGCACACACACACACACTCACTGATAGGTCGGAGCAGCTGTTGAGCTGGGTAATGGAACTTTCCACTCTGGTTTCAAACCATCATCCTGAATCCCCTGAATACTAACCCCAAGATAAGGCACCCCCGTCTGCAGGGAGGTGTCTCATGTATTGGTGGTTTCTACTGTACACACAGCAAACCCAAGTCCTGCATAAACCAGTCAGTTAGGTTACCAAACCTTGCCAAGATCAGATAAACGCATTTGGTGCAAAGTGTTGCTTTTTGGGTGCTTAAGTATCTAAATTACTCAAAAACTAAAAATAGAAAGGATTTAAATTGTCTAAGATGGATGTTTTCTCATGCAATAAATGCAAAATATAAAAGCTTACACCAGATTAGACAACTGATCTACCACTTACTGCATTATTCTGTGTAATATGGAGCTGAGGTCATAGGTCAGTGGACCATAAAGAACATTTTTGGTAGTTTGGTCAGGACATTTATATTTTGTTTTTCCTTTAGGATCCCAAACTTCTCAACATATTAAGTCATTTTATTTCTTCAATTAATCGCAGGGATTTAACACAAAATAATTACAATAAATTTGCTCAGGTTAAGTCTTTTTTTACAAGCTTATAGAGTGGACACTTATTAGGAAGATGTTGTTTACGATGCATTGAATTTGTTCTCTGTTTATGTAATTTCTGAGTATTATGGTGGGATTTGAGTTTTTATATTGGCGATATCTCATCTTGAAAAAGCCACTAGAATGTCAAATGTCAAAGACAGTGTTTGTTTTTACAGCTAGATTGGTTAATCATCACTTAGCGGTGCTGGCTTAATCGCCTTTAACAGTCCAATTTATTTCCAACATGGAAATTAATATTAGAAAATGTTGAATAATTTAAATCGATTTTTACAATGTTTTAAAAGCTTGTTAGTTGTTGACACCAAATTCTAGTTTTGCGTTTCTACTCTGAAGTATCTGATGTGGGATAAAAAGCCAAAGGACTTTTAGTAAACTTGTTAAATTATAACGTTCAATCTATTTCTAAGGAGTCACAATGTGTGTTAAACCAGGTCTCAAATTTAACATTAGCTACCATAGCCATGACGCTAACAAGCTAACCAGAGGATAGTTAGCAATTAGCATTATGTTAGTCTTCTTTTTTCTAAAAAACAAACAAACAGTGAAATACCTAATCAAGATACTTATTAAATTATTAAATACTTATTAAATATTTATTAAATTCAATTCTCATAGTTCCCTGACTTCTAAAGAAGTAACACTTACTGAAAAATGTGTTTAAAAATAAAACAGAAACATAGAATCTGCCTTCTGTCTAAACAACATGAATATACTCTTTAAATGTAATATGAAAACAAATACATAAAAGGGGCTATTAGTGTTTTAATGTGATTAAAAGACTTTACTTTATAAACAAAAAGAATGTCACTCAGTTCTGTGGTCAGGTTAACTTTTTACTAAATGTAGAGGCTTAAGAAGAAAACAATGGTTTATCAATAGTTGATGTGATTGACAATCTAAATGACTATTGCACACAACAACAGATTTTCTTATAATATTATGACAATAAAATGCTTGTTTATGCTGGATGAAAATCCAACAAAGTGAACCAGACTTAATACAGATTTGATTCAATCAACAGGCAACAAACCATGTAACCTAATTTTACCTTTTACTTTTTTTCCATGCTAGTATTTCTTAAAATAAAATAGAAAAAATAGTACATTTTGTTGATTCTGACTCATACTAAACTCTTGATTTAGAGATAAATCCTTTGTGTCTTTTTGCAGAGGCACAGAGCATCTGCAGAATTAATTTCCAGTTCTGACATAAATGGATCTGGTACTTTGTGCTACGTTTGTGTATATTTCTGTCTGTTCTGTGCTAAATGTGTCCTGCATCATGTGACTGAAACACTTCTGTTCTTGTCAGTCATTCCTGGTGATAAAATAGGAGCAGAGAAACGTCACACTGATGATAAATGGCGGCTATTCTGACCTGAACATGGGATTACTGAAGAACATTGTTGAATGCAAACATAATGTGATATTATTACCGTTACTGAATTTAACTTTCTCCTTTTTGTTTCTGTGTGTCTGTATGTCGCTCTGATGTGTTTCAGGTCATTGCCAACACAGCTGCAAAGTGAGTATCTGAGTAATTTTTTTTTTTATGTGCATGAAAAAACTAATTATTTGGGAAATGATGATTGTCAGAAATATAGTTGGTGTGGAAACATTAATCTGCAGATGAGTTTTATATGACAGGAACATCTCAATAAGTTACAAAGTAACTGAAAAAGTCAAGTTTGTGTGTTAAATTGATTCTTTACACGTATTCGGAGTATTTATTTTTGTTAATTTTTGTTTTGTCAGTGACCCAATTCCGATTTTTTTATTTATTTATTTATTTATTTATTTTATGTGACCTTTATCTGATCTTTTCATGACAGTCTGAACAACACAGGTCAGATTTTTTTTTTAAAGCGACCCAGGATATCCGATACATATCCGATTCAGATGCGACCTGGACGTCACTAATACTCGACAAACGTCACTATTCTGCGTCCTGATTCGCTCAAGCGGGAAGAAAAACAACAACCATGGCGAACTATAATGAGGATTAAGTTGTTAAAGCTGGCTCCGGTCGGATAACAACTTCATAATCGTAAGCTTTGCTCCACCGTTCGCATCCATGTTTACTTCCGCAAACACGGAGCACTACTTCTTCTTTATGGTGGTTAGCGAAACACTGCGCACGCTGACGTCATTGCGCCCTCTTCTGCGCATGCGGGACACTTTCAGGTCGTTTGCAGTTCACGCTGGAGATCAGATACAGATGGCATGTATTTGGAAGTGTGAACGGCCACTGCAAAAAAGAAAAAAAAAATCTGATTTGACAAAAAAATCTGATTTGGGTCACTTCAGGATGCAGTGTGAACGTAGCTTAAGAATTAAACAGTGAACCTGAGTGTGTCTGTTGTGAAATCAAACTACTGGACCTGAGACGAACATGGAAGATGAACATGGGGTTGATGACCTCTTTGGTCAAATCATGACCGGTGACCTCGCGCGTCTTGAATTTCCCCCTCTGACCCGGATCTGTTTCCTGTTCCCACACTTCCCTGTGGCCTGACAGCGTGGAGTACACCCCCAGCTTCAACCCCATCGCTTTGAAAGACTCTGCCTTGTCCACCCACAAACCCATCGAAGTGAGGGGCCCGGGCGGAAAGGCGACTATCGTCCACGCCCAGTACAACACACCAATCAGCATGTACTCACAGGACGCCATCATGGACGCCATTGCAGGACAGTCGCAGGCCAAAGGACACGACAGGTGAGACCGGAAACCAGAATGAATTCAGTGTTTCACCTCCCATCCTCAACTGATAATTTGATATTTTCATCACAAATTAATGGAGGAGAAAAAGAATATTTTAACACTTAAGCAAAAAGAAGCAGATTTAGCAACATAAACACAGTTACATAACTTCAGTGTGGGCAACCATTTTATTCCTAGCTAGATTTAAAAGATTTAAACAAACTAAATCAGGAAAGTCTCAGACAGAAGAGGAAGTACTCTAATGTTAAACACAGTATATTAATCTATAGATATTCTCATAAATAACTAATTAAATGTTGAAAAACAATCAAATGCATTCTGATTTGTTTAATGCATTTGATTGTTGTTAAAGGGTGAACTGGCCCTTTAAGCCAAGTAGTGGCGCTTTTGAGCCCATAATATGCTCACATGCAGGTTTTAAGAGGCATTAAGACAAATATGTTTATATACTATTATGTAAAAAATAAAAAAAAACATGATTCATGTGGTAAAGATGCTTTCAGATTCCAGGAACCTTTTATTAGTTCCTGTAACTATTAGGCACAGTTATCTTTCTATTGTTTATACACTACAGGAACTAAAGTTTATCTGAAATGTTCATATATTATTTTTGTTTTTTCAGCAGAACCTTTCAGGACTAAAAGTACCTTTTACAACATGTTGTCTTGGCTTCTGAACCTTTCAAGTTGTGAAGGCCAATATTGGTTCTCTGATTGGTTAGAAAAGTGTAGTTTAAGTCAAGTATTTTGTTTCTGAGGTGTGTATCGTTTTTGAAAATAAGTTAATGTTTAAAACTTACTGATTGTTAAGTTACATTTGACAGGCACTGTGCCGTTACCTAGCAACCCCAGCCCAGCCCATCACCTAGCAACACAAGCGGAACTCTAGCATATTTGGTCAGCTGGTTTTATTACTGTTTGCCGTGTACAATGGCTGCTGGAAAAGACAAGTACTTTGTTGTTGATTTACTATCCAGAAACCACTTGCTGCATTCTTGTGGGTTGTGCAGAACGCTCTACTTCTGCTTTTCAAAGATGTACAGTTGTATTATTACGCGTCTGTTTGCAGCCATTTTCATGTGTCAGTCTAAATTTTGAGTTGGGTGGCATGGCCAGCTGGAGATTATTTAGATTTAAAGTGACAAGACGCCCTAAAACATTCTGAAAGAAGCTAAAAATAGACAGAAGTGACTAGACTGAAATTTTGTTATCTAAGAATGATTTTGTGCAAAAAATTAATGAACATGTTTTGTATAGACCATAGAAGTATCGTAACCTGTTTGAGGAAGAATAAAAAATTACTTTTCAAAAAGAACAGGCTGAAAAAGCCCAGAAATATGAGTTAAAGGGAGATGTTGACAAATAAAAAAAACATAAAATGACATGTTTGGCACTCAGATGATAAATATGAGCCCTATAAACTTAGAGATATTTTGCATGTATAACAATTACGTTTGAAAAGCCGTGGCAGTGTAATATTGCCTCTCAAAGCCTATGCTGCTGCAAATAGTTTGCCAACAGTAGATTGTTTGGCTTTTCTTTTCTGGCTAGCCAGTGCCTGTGCCATGTACTCCTCTGTTCCTTTCACCCACTCTCCTCTGCTCATTCCATCCTACAAACCAACCCCACCTGTGGTCTGTCCTCCACCCATCCCTCCCCATCCTTCCTTCCTGATCGTGACCCAGCGAGGAGGCCGGCTCTCCTTTGGCGTGAGTACAGCAGCGTCGCCTTTCCATTCTCCTCAGACTCATGGCTTCTTTGTGCCCTAACAGCTTGTGCATTGCCCCAGATGCTTCACTTATATATAGATATGTGCATTTATTTGGTAATAATGTGTTGTGGATCATTGTGTTTGAAGGACGAACCGTCTAACTGTGACTCTTTCATGAACTCGTTAATGTTGAGAAGTACTTCCAGGTACTTCGGACAAAGTGTGAGACTGCAGCTTGTGTTGAAGAAGTCTAGCATTACGTAATCTGGAACCTGTGAATTCATCCAAAAAGATGACAAAAACTGAAACTCACTTCCCTAACCCTCTGAGGAATGCAGTCATGTTGCCTTATTGTTCCCTTACTGCAGGACCTCCACATCTATCTATTAATAATAGAGGAGCAATATATGTATTTTTATGTCCACAAATTGTCCTTTAATAGCATTTCAGTGAAAGTGAGTTTGTTTTTGTGGTGCATCTGAGTTTTTAGGAAGAATGAATGAGACACAGAATGAAATAATCAAGAGTTTAGTCTTAATAGATTTTCAAAATAAAAATGATGACGGTGAATTTAAAAATCATTAAAGATTTGACCTCACATCTTAGAAATGTATCAAATCAAAATTATAATAGACTATGTGATATATATTTTATTCTAAGGACATCTAAATATAATGTTTCAGATCATTCCTGTACTTTAAATTTACACTTTTACTTCTTATAGCTAGGAATAAGAAACTGTTACGACATAAAAAGTCAATTATAAGACAATTTATTTCATAATCATGGTTTTAAGAGTTAAAATTATAACCAATTATCTGTACCACCATTCCAGCTTGAAAATAAATTATATATTATTTTTTAAGTGGATGAAATGGGCTTCCATAATATTTTAATATTTTCTTTAAATTGCTCATTTTTTGCTCTCGTTGAACTTACTTTGTGTCTTATAATTATAAGTCCAAAAGTCAGAATTATAACTTTAAAAGTTTGAATCTTGAATTTGTAGTTAGAAAAATAAACATAAATTGTGCCATTTTTATTTTAAATGTCGGACATATTCATATATCCAGAAATATCGATGTGATTGATCATTTTTCTGTCTAATTTAAATTATAGCTCAGTGTCTCAAAATTATGATTTTATTTTATCATCAAAATTCTAAATTATGACTTTTAATGTAAAAAAAATGACTTATGAAATAAAACATTTAGCACGTTTAGCACAAAATATATATTGTTTTTATTGGATCTGTTACTATAAATGAGCTAGTGCCACTAGGGGGCACTAGCTCATTGGTGCCCCCTAGTGGCGGTAGGTAACGTGTACATCAAGAAGGCAGGACCAATTCTTCAAAACTGCTCCTTCCAAATAAGAGAGAAATTATAAACACGGGTATAAAATGTTTCTATTTGTGGCCTGAGTTTCCTCTCTGCCCTGCAGTGGAGTTCTCCCAATCAAGGAGCCTGTGGTGGACTGTGCATCTCCTGTGTACCAAGCCGTGATCCGGGCACCAGAACCAAACCAGGACATGTCTGAGTGGGCTCGCCGTGCCGCCAACCTGCAGTCGAAAAGCTTCAGGATCCTGGCTCACATCACTGGCACTGAATACCGTCAGTACCAGGCTCACCCAACGTTTCCTCTGCCCTCGTTTTGTGTGCTCTAATTTGATTTTTCTGATTATTTCTGTACTTTTTGTCATCACAGTGCAAGATCCAGATGAGGAGGCACTGCAGAAATCAAGGTAAAGGTTAAATCTACTTTTCTGGGAAACAAATGTTTTTGGATTTTCTTAAAAAATAAAAAAAAAATAAGAGTCCTGGAATGATCCAGTCAAATACATTCAACATAAACTGTTATGTGAGAGCAAATTAAAATAGAAATAACTATAAAAAAATAAATAAATACAAAAGAGAGGATATCGATCAAAAGAAATGTATTGTATGATTATGAAAAATACTCTACAAAAGAATATTAATATCCTTACAGAAAAACATATCATTCAATGTGAAAGTAAAAATAATCATCCATCAATCAAAATGGTTGTTTTCCTTCTTAAAGCTGTTTGAAATTCATTCTTATGATGTATCTCCAATACATTATTATAGGAAATATTTATTTGATTTAATGTTGGACGGTAAATTTCTCAGATATGTGCGATTTTACAATGTTTCTGCCCTCATTACTGCTACATTTCTGCTGACTTTCCATCAATGAGGATCATTAGATCACACTGTGTGTTACTTCCTCACAGTATTTCAGTGCAATTCAGAAACACAGTATGACTTTAACACATCAGGGTTTCCTTCAGTGTATTATAAGCCTGGCGGGCCACCAGGCTTTGCATTGTTAATTTATCTTAGTTTTATTTGATATTATTGCCCTTTTTTAGATTTTATAGTTGGTGTTTAGGTATTAATCTTCCAGTATTCCAAAAATGCACAACTATTAAGTAATATTTTGAAATTTTCTGTTAACTTTGAACATTTTTTAACTCAAAAACATGGCGGCAGGCCGGCTGGACGGGCTTAGCAAGTTTTCTGGGGTAAACCCTGCACAAGATCAGCTTTCTAGACATTCCTGATTTGATTCTGAGAAACAGTTTTAGAAAACATCCTTCAAACACCACCACACTATGTTTTTTCGGGTTGAATGCGTTTTCAAAGGCAGTGTTAGCGCAGAAGCTTGCAGTTTCTCAGAGAATAACGCTAACGTAAGCTGCTTTTCCTGATGTGACCGCCTTGTCCTGTCGCCCTCGCCAACAGAGAGCGATTCGAGTCAGAGGTCAAAGGGCCGCGCTTTGCCAAGTTGAAGAACTGGCACCACGGATTGTCTGCACAGATCCTTAACGTCCAGGAATAAAGAGGAGGAGGAAATTCAAAGACAGGGAAGAGTTGCAGAAGAACGGAGGACATATAAACATGGGAAGAGAGAACAGAAAGTATGAGAGAAAATGAACAAGAGGAGAAAAGTGAGCTATAGCTGTTGCCTAGATTAGTAGAAAGTGTATTAATGTTAGTATGAGAACGCTATGTGTTTATAAGTTAAAGTGTCAATTATATCTGTCTCCTATTTAGATCTGCTCTCATGATAGGTTCTTTCTTTTTCATGTCCTGATTATTGGGGAAGATGTACAAAAGAAAACAAATATTGAAGTGAAACTGCAGAAATGTTTCCTTTTTTTTTTTTTTTTGCTGCTGGAGATAAATAAATCGCAGATGTATGGATTTAAAAAACAACAACTATATGAGCACGTTTGTCAGATGTGACAGCAAGAGGAATACACAGTTTATCTATATGCACAAGTACAGTATGTAAAAATGCACTCAGAAATGTACTGATATCAATGTGAATAAATGTTTTATTAAATCTACAGATGGTGCCGTGTTCTGAAATGACTTGAGGAAATAAAGAAAATGAGATTAATAATAATGTGATAGTTGCTGGTGTATAATCTGGGGAAAAAATAGATTTTTTTAAACATGTTTTCTAGTTCTTAGTAAGCATGAATAACAAAAAAATTGTTGAAATAAATAGATGGAACATTATTGGCATTTCCTGACTTTGTAGTCCAAATTTTGTGTGACTCCCTGCATCTGTCATTTGTGGTTAAAATGCAATATTAAATAAAAAAAGGTGTAGCCTATACATAAATAATAAATCTTATACATCTCAGGTTTTCAGTGAGTTTCTGCCACTGAAAGACGGGAAAACTAAGCCATGCAAGACACAAATCAGGTTTCCATTAAAGACTTGTAAAATTACAACAAAATCACTATTCCCTATGAGACTCATGGTGGTGGCAGCATCATGCTGTGGGGACACTCCTCTGCACTCGGGCCAGGGCAGCTGGAAACAGACCAGTTAAAGGTTTTCAGACTGTGACCGATTCCAGCATGGAAACAACCCAAAATATGAAAACAGAGTTTAAAGGTGTCCAAAGTGTGGCACAGGGGCCATTTGTGGCCCCTGTAGGACTTTAAAATGGCCCCCAGGATGAAATCTGGCAATTTGCAGCTGCAATTGCAGCGAAAGGTGGTGCTGTGACGTCCTCACGCCACACTTTTCAGATTTTAATTTGCATGTTTAAAAACTCTGCATCGTTTTCTTTCACAATTATGCTCTACTTTAAGTTTAACCCTCTCAGGCTCAAATTAAGTTCTAGTTGCAGGAAAAATCTGATATTTGGAGAAAATGATCATATGGGGTAGTAATATACAATTCAGACTTCTTTTCAAAATAGTCAGAATTATCAAAAAAATCATCAAGCAAATCTGCAACATCTGCCTGGAGAGGGTTAATGTTTAAAAAAACATTAAGATGTGTTTTTAAGTGACCTAATGTGTTAAATATTTAGGGGGTCAGAACAGTTTTGCAGGATCTGCTTGAAGTTGAAGTCAAATAAAGTTTCTTGAGCGTTGCCACAATGCTGCGTCACGATTAACGATGTTAATCAGGTATTAACTCCCTGAGGAGAAAACACTCAGTCTGGAAGACTAGCTGCTCTTTTTCATCACTAAATCTGATGACACAAAACCTGATCCGTCGCTGCATCAGTGTCTGCAATGCTGCCGAGTCAGCAGAGGAAGGAGGAGGAAGAGGAAGCTGGCTGTGACTCACTCAGGTGGGGATGACAAAGCACTTTTCCATCTCTTCACAACAACAAAATGGCCGTGGGGGCTCGTCATCTTTGCATTAATTAGAAGTAACTTGTTGCAGTGAAGCTGGAAAGCTGATGTGGAAGAGGAGGAAATGACATCACACGTCGGGATTACATGACAAAATGTCAGCTGGTTGGCCGGTTATATAACATGGGTTTGCATCCAGACCAGAGTCGGTCTGAAGGTGCAAGCAGAGAGGCGGTTAGGGGCGGGGTTGCTGCAGCATCCAGCCATCTCTCTCTCTTCCTCCTCCTCTTCCTCCTCGTCGGTATCTGCTCTCTCCTCCTCCCGTCTCTCCTTCAGTCTGCGCGCTGTGGTCCTGCTGTGCACCGCGATCAGCGCTCTGCCAACCAGAGGAGGAGCTAAAACAGGCACGCGCACTCTCAGACATCCCACATCATCATCACCACCACCACCATCATCATCATCATCTCTGCTGAACGCTCACTGTAAGCACCTGCCAGGCCTGTTCAGAGCAGGGGAGCCCAGCCGATCCGTCGCCCACAATGGATGTACTGATGAAAGGGTTCTCCATGGCCAAGGAGGGGGTGGTGGCCGCTGCAGAGAAGACCAAAGCAGGGATGGAGGAGGCAGCAGCCAAGACTAAAGAAGGGGTGATGTATGTAGGTATGTAGCCTGAAAAGGAAGAGGAGAGGAAGATGCATTGGATGATGTGCAATAATTTATTTTGGTTTTCTATCTGGGTGAAAACAAGCGAGAGAAACAGAGGGAGGAGGAGGGAGAGGTGAGTGCTGTCAGGATACCGCTGCAGGACTGCTGCAGGACTCAGGGTGTGGGGCTGGAAAAAGTGATGATGACAGAATCAGACGGGGTAAAGAAGTTGCATCTGGATGGGAAGAGGTGGAAATCTGTCGTCTGATGAGCAGAAATAAAAAAAACATTTAATTTGAGGGAAAGAAAAGGGGGGACACTGCGGAGTCCCAGGACGGTGCTGCAGGCTTTCGTAGCACGAATTCAAGATCAGTCGAGTGAAACAGTGGGATGACAAAATCCTGAATGTCGCCTTATGAAACCGTTTTTAAACATTTTTCTACCCCTCTTGCTGCTGCGATTTTAATTTTAGCTCCAGCAGAGACTGCGTCACATCTCAAGGTTACCACCTGAGAGGAGGAGGGGGGCAGATAAGGAAGAGGGGTGATAAAGCAGGAGGTTGGTGAGTGGGTCTCAGTTGTTGGCCGCAGTCCGTCCCTTCCGCATCGTCTCTGACGTCAGGTTGCTGCTGCAAAGCCTTAATGGTGGCGTCCGAAAGCAGGAGTCAATGTCAGGAGGTGAAAAAAAAGAAGAGCGGCTCTAACTCTGCGCTGTTTGTAATTCATCTGAAAAATCATCTTTTAAAAGACAAGAACAGGTTGCTGCAGATACTAGGGGGGGAAAAATAAACGTGGATTTGAGCAGAGGGAAAAAGAGAGGGCGGAAAGATGAGGTCGCTGAAGTGATCGATGGCTCTGATGAAGACGACAGTATCCGCCTGCAGTCGAGTGCACATGCATCAGTCTAAAAATAGACAGTAGCACAAGCAGTGGAGGTTGTTCATCTGGGTTATGTGGCTCTTTGCCCAGAGCAGCACAGCCTTGAGGGCAGCTGAGAGCATCTGCTGTGATTTGTTTTGCAGTGTAAATTCTGTAGCATCCCATCACACTTTAGCATTTTGGCCTTTTGTTTTCATTTTTATAGCAAGCTCTGTACTTCTGTGTCAACTTATTGAAACTGAGAGTGAAACTGACAACATGACCAACTTTCTGAGTAATTTAGCTAATAATGATTTGATCAGTAGAGGAAAAGGCGGAGTATTAAAATTTCTTCCCCCGATGGCGAGTCGATTCTTAAATCTGGCCTGCGAATTTCACACGTTTGATCCCAGTAAACATTCACTATTCACAGCATATTTAAAAGATGTCAGGACTTCTTGTATGAAAAATATGTTTTATTTTCTAAATTTTCGATAATTGTTTTTCAAATGGGGAAACAGTTACAGCAGGTAAAAGAAATATGAATCTACAGCTCTGCTTGATAAAGTCGCAGATTTTGATTTTGTTAAGGAGCTGGAACAGCATTTGATCATCTGCAGCTCAAAATCTTTAAACAATATTATAGGGAGTTCAAACCTGAGCTAGAATTAGATGTTATTGTTTTTATATATGTCAGTGCTTTTATTATCATTTTACTTTTAGACTTACATGCAATGTGCATTATAAATAAATCATTGCAATAGATTATTCTCCACCAAACATGACACTGTTTGAGATTTAATCTATTAATTTGATTTGTGAAAACATAAAAATGCATTTTAACGTTTTTAAAGAAGAAAACTGCAAGAGCAGCCATTGGTTAACAAGGTCTGTATGCAGGGCACCAGGACAAGTTTCTGTTACAGCAAAACATCTAAATGTTAAGATGACTTTGTTTATTTGATTAGATTTTTTTTTTTCTTATTGTGAATAGAAATAAGCCTGAAAAGTTCAAAATAATCTCCAGAAAATATTAAAGTCTCAATCTGTCTGTATTGCACTTCTTTATAAATTAGGGATTTTTAAACGCTGGTGTTTTCTCACAGGCTCCATTATTCAAATTTTATTTTTCTAATAGTCACGTTTTAGTGAATCGGTCGCAGCTTTCATCAAATCAGGGTCACTACAGAGAAAATCCTCTGCTGGGAAAAAACAAAACAAAAACGATTAGAGCTCCATATTTGCATGTTTGATATTAAAATTTCATAAAAATATTCCCTCTAATCCAAGCAATCTTCATTTATTCAGGCAAGACTTAGATTGGGATTATCATTTATGGTCGGGATTATTTCTTGCTCTGATCAGTCGAGTCCTGCGCGTCACCTTCTCCTGACGGTCAGTTGTTGTTTATAATTTAAAAGCTCTGAGCATTTATGCAGCTTGTTGTGCAGCGCAGGGACAGACAGCGCCACTCGTGGGAGCTCCTGTGGTTAAACTGAGAGAAAAGTGTCTGTTTCACTGCAGTGTGTGTGTGTGTGTGTGTGTGTGTGTGTGTGTGTGTGTGTGTGTGTGTGTGTGTGTGTGTGTGTGTGTGTGTGTGGTGTCCTGCAGTACTGCTCCGTACTCAGGCACGTGGATGGCGTACCTCAGAGAGCGTGCAGGGCGAGCAGCAGGCGGGGGAGGGGGGACGTGGTGTGGATGCATGAGGCAGCAAATCTAAGTTTCTGCATCTGTTCTGACGATCCACAGAGAGAGGAGGCTCGGGTTGAAGCTACTGACCATGTTCTGCAGTTTTCTCTCTTATTTCAGACATTTTCCCCCATCCATCCGTCATTTCTGCAGATTATATAACTGGAGTTTAATCTGTCCAGGATCATGCTGCAGAGAGCACAGCGCTGGGGAGAGGAGGGTGGGGCAGGTTTTAATTGTTTGGGAATTTATTAGGAGAACCGAGCTTTTTAAAGATCCAAAATATAAAAGAATAACTAATAACTAAGCAAATTGCAGGACAAAAGGAGGCGAGGAGAAGAAAATATTCAGAATATTGAGCAGCCAAATCTCACTGTATTTTATTGCAAAAGCACAAAATCTACCAAGCATCTAGTTTTGTTTTGTTTTAGTGTTTAGTCTAGTTTTGTCTTGATATAAAACAAAACTGTAGGATCTTGTTTTAAGTAAATAATCCATTAATATTGATGGAAAAGTATTAGATCTACTGCCATATTATTTTATGTTAAATTAGAGATTTTTCCTGCATTATTAGTGAAATTATCTGCCTGTGGAACTAGAACCTTTTCATCAATATTAAGAAATTATTGTCTTAAAACAAGTTTATCTGCAGCTCTGGAAACAATTAAGAGTCCACTTTAAATGATCAGTTTCTCTGATTTTACTTTTTATAGGTAAATGTTGGAGTAAAATGAACATTGTTCTTTTATTCTATGAACTACTGACAACATGCCTCCAAAAAATCCAAGCAAACATTTTGTATTTATTAGCAGAAAATGAGAAATGATCAAAGTAATGAACAAGGTGCAATGCTTTCATACCTTAAATAATGCAAAGAAAACGAGTTTATATGAATTTAGAAACAACAATACTAAAGTTTTAACTCAGGAAGAGTTCAGAGATCAGTATTTGGTGGAAGAACCGGGAGGTTTTCAACGGGTTCAGTGCAGTGGACTCTTCATTTTTTTTGCAGAGCTGTATTTTTGCTGAAAAGTTATTTTTGTTTTTTATTTCAAGTGTACTAAGATATTTACACAAGTAACTCGACCAAAAATAGTACGATTTTGTGTTTTTGTAATGAACCCAATAGAAAACATAAACGGTTTTAAATGATTTAAAACTGTTACGAAATAGAAATTGGAAAACAAAATTCTTTAATAGAAAAACAGAAAACTGTGAAATATGTCAATTGTGAAAGAATGTAATTTTTGTTTTCTTTGGTCTGCAGGAAGCAAGACAAAGGAAGGAGTTGTGTCATCAGTAAACACAGGTAAGAAAAGCTTCATTTGATAACAAATAAAAATAAATTGATTTCCAGTTTAAAAACCACAAAATTAACCAATTAAATGCAACAAACATTGACAATGAAAGAAAATATATACATATTCTGCAGTTTGTTTCACAGAAGAAATAGATATAAGTGCAACAGAAAACAAAAGCTTTGAAACTGGATCCCTATCACACGGTTTGTCACATGTATTTGTAATATATTAAAAACAAAAGTCCTGTTTAAAAACACAACAAACAGCATTTAATCTACTCAGCTGATTACTGACACAAACTCTTAAATTAAAACTGAAGTTCCCATTCTTGAGATGTTTTTCTGTCATATTAAACAAAGAAATGTTTTATAAGATAAAAAAAAAGCTTCAATGGCTCCATATTTCACAGAAAACCAGACTATAATCCAGATGAAGACGTGAAGAACAGACCGCGTCGCCTTCACTCAGTAAATCAGGATTACCAGATTTTTCATCCATTAAATTTTAAATTGTTTCAATGATCTGAAAGATTTAACTGAATCAATAATCTAAATCAGAGTCTGACTTGTTTTAAATATGGAATAAAGAATATTTTTTATGTGACAGATTTGTTTATATACCATTTTGTTTCAAATATTGATATAAATAGATTAAAGTATTCAACAGAAATCTTGCAGCTCTTATTAGATAACATTCAAATTACATCCATGGATGCAGGTAACCAGGAAAGCTTCAGGTTCACTGAACATCTGATCTCCAGGAGAATTGAACCATTTTGATTATTTGTTTATCTTTTTTGCAAAGATGGCGGGCTTTTAAACACTCAAAAATTGCTCTTTGGATTGTGAAGATTAACAATAATCCCTGTGATTGCTATCCTACTAAATGAGAACACAACAATTACGCTCCAACTATTATTAAATTAGCTGCACTGCGTTTAAAATGTGTGTGAGTACCAGTTGTCCCACTCACCTGTGTCGTTTCTCTCCGTGTCAGTGGCCAACAGGACCGTGGACCAGGCCAACATCGTGGGAGACACGGCGGTCGCCGGAGCCAACGAGGTGTCACAGGGGACCATCGAGGGCGTGGAGAACGTCGCTGCGTCAACCGGGATGGTCAGTCAGGTCGGTTACCCTGGTGACGTTTTATACGTCATCCATCATGGAGTCACTGAATAATTTCTCTTTATGTAACGAGTCGATCAAACTGAAGAAACAACTATTATATTCGACAGTATTAACTGCTGTTTGGTGTTCAGCCACCAGAGGGAGCTATTTACATCATTGTAACGCTGCAACACTGAAGGCGTAGAGTTTGTGTATAACTGCTTAGTGTTACGTGCTCGTTTATTTAAATTGATTTCTAAATGTATTCTTGAATTTTTATTCTTTTTTAAACAAAGACTTATTCTGATCTAAGTTCCTCCAGATTTTATAGCAGTTTGTTTTTCCGACTGTGAATCTGAATCCATCTTAAACATAAAAACTTCAGGGATTTTTTCACTTCAGGAGGCAAAACCAAGATGTTATTTTTTACAATAAATGTAATACATTTCAAGCGTTTATTCTGGCTAATTTAGATGATTACGCCCAAAAATCACGTTTGTTGGTACAATTAATATTGCATAAGACCAATTTAAAAAGTTCTTTGTAATGCAAAATGTTAAGCTGTGGTCCGCACATTATGCAGAATGTTACTGACTTTACAGTTGTCCTGCAGAGAATTACTGGAGGCACAAAAGGTCATTGCTCAGGAAACTGGTTGTTCACAGAGGTCTGGATCCAAGCAGATCGAAGGAAAGTTAAATGGAAGGAAAAAGTTTTCCATCAGGGAAACAAACTTTTGAGATTTAATTAGTGAAATGAAAAATACTTTTCAGCAATAATCTAATTTATTGTTAGTAGACGAAGACCAGAGTCTAGTGAGTTTTCTTTACTCAGTCTCCAGTCCTCTGTACTTATCGTTTGTGTGCAATATTGCACAAACACATATTGCATTTTATGAGGGATTTTGTATTTTTGGATGCCAATTTGTGCTGTTATTTATTTAACTTGTGAACTCCTGACATCTGTTCTCACTTTCTCTGATTTTTCTGTTAACTTTTCTGTCAGACGTTAAATGTTCTCACATTTAACTCTTGTGACTTTTGATCTTGAATGCAAGAAGTTATTTTATTTTATTTTGATTTTTTGGTGGTGTCAGTGTCTCCTGTCTTGTGCGTTGTTGTTGTACTTCAGGTCATTTCGCCTCTTCGCCAATTTATCATTTCTTCCCACCTACATTCATAATGTACACAAATAAAAACGTTTCGTACTCACGAACAAAACCACTTAGTATTTGGTTCTGAACTATTGAAATTAATTGTGAATTTTAATAATCCAAATATACTATAAGTAGAGGATTTTATTTATTCTTTATTGTACCTGGAATAATCTCAATAAGATCTAAAATGTCTTATTGGCCAAGACAACAACATAATCGTTCCACTTCGAAAACACAAGTTGAAATATGGATTAATTGGATTGGATTAATAGCATGATTAGAGATTTTTACCCTCCAAAAATAAGAACTAAAACCAGAATCATTTACAAATCATATTGCTGCAGATACACTTAGCCTAATATTTTCAACCAGACATTTGAGTAGGTGTTTGAACTGCCTCTGTAGTCATTTGTTGATTAACGAGACACTTTTAAAAATCTTTTTCTCGTACTAAAAAGTTTGTTTCTGAAGTTACAAAGCACATTTCTTCTTAGAAAAATCCAAAGTATTTGTAGACAGATACTTGCCTAATCAAGGCAAAAACACCAAGCAGAAGTTTACAAAATCCACATAAAAGTGAAACTTGTGTCTGCTACATTTTAACACAATTTACTTAAATAATAAAGAAAAAGAAGCCAAATGTGGAGTCTTGAGGGACCTTTCTGAATTAGCAAGGATCAGGAGGACACGCAAAAACTGTAACAGTTTGTGTTTTAACAAACATTTTATAGAAAATAATCAATGGATTCTTTTCATACCTGAAATTCTGGGAACAAAACCACCAACATTCAAAATGGTGAAAGGGCGAAATGACCAGAATTTGTTGTTGTTGTTCTCATTGTTTGCTTTATTTGTTTTTCTTTTTTATGCTGTTTGTGTCTCATCTGTGTTTCTCTGATAGGAGGAGCCCATATATGAGGTACTACTGGACAGCAACATGGGGGTTTTAGCTGGTTTGGGTTTGGTTCGGGTGACGAGGAGGCGACGCCCCGCATGCTAACTGATAGCTGCTGGTCTAATCTATTAATTTAAATCTAAGGTTTATTGCTGCTTGCAGCAGGTGAGCATCAGGAGGGATGGTTGGAAAGCTGCTGGTCACATTACAGCATTTTGAGTTTAAAATAACAAATAATGTAAAAAAAAATATATAGTAACAGCTTTCAAACCTTCTGATGGTTTAAAGGCATATTGATGCTCTTAATTCATAAGGATTACAAAATATTCAGATTAACTGGAAGCAAATTACAACAAAAAGAGGGAAAAGTTTTTTTTAAGTGCCTTATAAAAGTATTCAAACCTCATAAACTCTGCTTATGGTTATAAAATATTACTGACCTTATGGCTGTAAATGTACGCCACACTTTTCAGATTCTTCTTTATATAGGGGAAAATGCATAAATACTTTGACAAGGTATTATATTCTCCTTCTTTTCTGCTGCTCACTTTGGTGTAAGGCAACATTTTACTAAATTATACAAAATCTTTTAATTTCTAATCATTATTTCTCCTCCAGCTTATCAGATCAGGTAGTTAATGACACACAAAGTATTTCTTGATATTTTTATCCCCCTTTCAACTTTTGGTTTGCAAACTTAAAAATTATAACAAACTAACAGCTTAAAAATCCCTCAGCATGTTGATTTGTTCCTCCCAGCATGTTTTTAATTCAAACCAGTTTGTAGAACGACGTCTTAGTGAAATCAAAACTTAAACATTTGTTGATGCCGAGATCGTTGCACTGTCACTATCTCACTCTTTCATTGTGTCAGACAGTAGTAATCAACTCAAAATGTTTATTTCTTTAATGTTTTTTAACCATTTATGCTGTTTTCTCCTCTGCAGGGAGAGTATGGAGGAATGGAGCAAGGAGGGGAAGGAGGAGAGGTAAGAAAACCAACCATCAAATGATGAGCAACACTTCAGCCTCAACAGGAAGTCAGAGTTAATTCATTTACATATAAAGTGCTAAATTATTTGGTTGGTAATTGTAAGGTCCAGTTTGCAGAGTAAACTGGGCTAGAAGATGCAGATGAATAGAATAGAATAGAATAGAATAGAATAGAATAGAATATTCCTGCATTAAGTGGGGGAATTCACTTGTTACCACAGCAGAGTAACAAAGTATCCCCTCATTTAATATAAAAATATGTAAAATCAAAATAACTGTATATTAATAAAGTGCCTGCAGATAAAATAAGATCAAAATTAAGCAAAAACTTAAAAATCAAAACCTGAGATTTTCAGGTTTTGATTTAATTTTCATTTATCTGAAGTTACTTTATTTTAGATGTGAATCTTTCAGTATCTAGCGATTCGATTCCGATTTTTTTGTCACAATTCGATTCAGACACAATTTCCGATTCAAAAACTATTTTTGAGAAATTGTACATAATAATTCCTTCAGTTTGTATTTAAACAAAAGTGTGTTTGAGCATCAAATTCTGCAACTTAAATTACCACATTATGTTAGCTTAGCTGCATGGCTTCCTCTTAAATAAAAATATATCAAATAATTATTGGAAACATTTACAGTGGTGAGACGGCCGTCAGCTGTGGACATGTTATGCAATATATGCTCGCAAATAGGAGAGACAAAGATGTACATCTCATTTTAAAATACATTTTTGAGCATTTGAATTGATTCTGCATCTCTATTATTAATATCCAGTTGTTTCATTAAACACCTGAACTGTTTTTCTCTTCGCGATCATCAAAGTGTCACTAATTGGACTGATTAAGGAAGTCAATGAAGATCTAAAATGGAGAATTGTAGTTCTAGGAGGTCTAAAGCCATTTTAAAAAAACCTGAGATTCTTAGTTTCTTGGTTTAATAGCTTTGTGTAAGTATAAGATAAACAACTTGAGGAAGAAGACAAAATCAGTAAGACGAAAGGAAATCCAGCCGTAGGCTGCCACGAACTGGAAATACCTGAAACGCTTATATGACTGAACAGCACAACTGGTTTAACACTATAATTAAAAAGAAAAGAAAAGTCAACTTTATGTTGCCAAATGCTTTCTTGGAAAAAGTTTTATTGCTGATTGAGACAAACAATTGGGGCCAATTAAAAGAAGTTTGTTGGGAAGAAATGTTTTGACCAAAAGGTTGGACACCCCTGGTCTAAGATCTCTCTCTTTTCTATGCTCCTTCTGTAATATTTAAACAATTTACTGACTTATTGATAGAGATATATAAGTTGCACAGCTTATTATATGTTTTTGTACATATTTTTCCCATCTGTATCATCAACTGTGGAAGTTTTTCTTAGGACAAAAATTGACAGAACTGAGAAGAAAAAGAGGATCATTGCAAAAATAAACTTACAAAGTATTTTAAGTCTAGTTAGTTTCTAGTGGAAATGTTTTACTACACAAAAATTATGAAAACTAACTTACAAGTAACTTTTCAGCAATTGTAGAAACTTGTATTAAGTGAATATTTCCTTGATATTAATGAAAAGGTGGTCGATTCATTGGTATATTATGGGGAAATTGTCTTGTTATGAGTAAATTTATCTGGAATTATTACTTTTTAATCAATATTAAGGAATCATTTACTTAAAACGAGTTTCTATAACTGCTGAAAATTTACTTGTAAGTTAGTTTTGTGTTTTTTCAAGTGTAATAAGATATTTGCACTAGAAACACCTTCTTCAAATCAGACAAAAATAGTGTCAAACGTTTGTGCAGCAAAAGTCTTTGTTTGTGCCGCTATCATTTTAAAGATATTAAAAAATGTTTCCAGAGGTCATGAAAGGTCAACCAGCCGCCCCCAACGTAGTTGAGTATCAATTAACTCAACTACGTTTGTGCTGCTTTGGCTTTGAAGATATATATTAAAGTTTGAAAGTCATTAGTAAAAATGGTGGGGCTGGTTGACCTGGTGACCTTTAAACTTTCATTAATATCTTCAAAGCCAAAGCAGCACCAACAACATTTTTTGCTGTACAAAACCAACACAATCGTAGTGGAGTTGATTGCCACCAATTTTGCTTTGTACAATGGGGGGGGGGGGTTGGCCTTTCATGACCTCTGGAAACATTTCTTAATATCTTTAAAATGATAGCCGCAGAAACAAAAAAATTTGCTACACAAACGTTTGACACCAATTCTGTCTGATTTGAAGACATCCTCATTGACATCTATCATTAATAAGGACGACCTTTGTTAAAACAGGTTTTTAGGTATCAAAAACAGCTATTAATTCATTTCTAGCCGTCATGTGATGCTTCCAATGTTCTCATTTCTAGGGGTACTAGTCTCCTTCCGGACCCTCCAGCTGCCCCTCGCCTTCCTCGCCTCGCCGTACCAGACTCCAGATGTTCAGCATATTTTTTTGTGACTTTTCGGAACCAAAATCAGAACAGACTCTTCCAGACGCTGCACCTCGGCTTTCCCCTCACCGTCTAACCCCCCTGCAGCCCGTAGCGCCCCCTCTGCTTCCCCGGCCTCACCGGTGTGTTCGTGTTGATAACCCCTCCGCCCCCGTGTCGCTGCCACCCGACTGAGAAATTTCAAAAATCACTCAAACACAAAAAGACACACCTCAAGAAGGTGCCAGCATGAGACACGCACATACAGAACATACCATAAATACCAGCAGACCACACACAGGGCAAACAAGTAGCTGTAGGAGATTACAACAGAGAAACCTGTCTTAATAGAAGAAAACGAAGTCATTGTGAAACCGAAGGAGCTGCATGAGAGGTTGTGCGTGTGCTGCAGGCCGTGTGTCCGTGTTCAAGCTTGTGTGCATGTGTTTTCAGCAGGGATCCACGCATTAAAGAACTGTGCTTCAGTTTGTGGCAGTAGGATGCATGAGCTGACGTTCCCCGTGGTGTTTTCTCTCTCTATAGGGCGGCTGTTATGTGTTGCAAAACGCCGGCTTTGTGCGTATGTGTTCGCTTCAGCATTTAGAAACAGGGTTAGCGCAGTAGAAGTGATGAGCAACGTGACGTTATGCATGAGCGTTTTCAGATGTCTGTATATGCCGTGATGTGTTTGTGTCCGCAAAGTCGGGGTAGGAAGAAAGAAAGAGCGTTCAACAATCAGTTATTGTTCGTTTGGTTGGATTTGGGTGAAGAGGAAGAGTCCCTACAGTTCGTACCAACAACAACTGGACAATCTGTCTCACCATTAATGCGAAAATGAAAACCAGCAAATGTCAAACAATTACCGCCTGAACGCTGGAACTATTTTACAGTTTTCACTTCTCTCTTGAAGCAGTTTCACATCTTGAACAACCCAAATATTGGACCAAATGGAGGTTCAGGTCAGTAAGTCGTGTAGTTGTTCTGACTGCAACATTAAGAGAATAAAAGCTGCTTCCAATGAACTGAAGAAGTCTTTTAGATGAGGGGTAAGAAATTGTTAAAAAACACGAGAAGTCCAGTTGCCTTTTGATTCAACACTTACAAATTTGCACCAATGATGAACAATTGGATTTAAAATAAACATTTTCCAAAATAATTTAAATTCTATGCATCAAAAGCAACAAGAAGAGGAAGTAAAAACAAAAACTAACTGAATCAGGTTGTAGCTTAAATCTGTCCTCTAATGTTTCTGCAAAATATAATTATGTCTAAGTTAAAACACAACAAAAAAGTTATATTATTAGCATGATGACTGGTTTTTGAGTGTTAATTTAATTGCCTTTACAGACAAATTAAATTTTTGTCAGGATATTTTCAGGTCAGTGTTAAAATCACTTTGGCAGAGGAAGGAAAAAATGCTCACTTCTAGTCATAGATGTGCTTATTTCAAAAGAAAATACTTTATGGAAAATGCTAAAAAATTAAAGAAAAAGAGGAATATTCATCTTTTCCCTCGAGTGAAAGTTGAGCTTTGGGAAACCAGTTTGCATGTATTTACGGGATACATCCAGTTGAGTTTCTGTGTAAACCACAGATATACCAGTGAGTCCAGTTTGATGAAAAGGAGAGGAATGAAGGCTTAAGTTTTGTTTTTAGCTAAGCTCTGTGTGGTTATCTACGCTGAATGTGTTGCCTCTCTGCTGTCTAGGCCAGTCGGATAGTCCCTCCCCTGCCGCTGAGCGTCATCAGTCATCGCTTTAAGAGTGTGTGTACGTGTGTTCAAGGAGAGGTTCAGCCAGAAGAGTGTGTGTATTTTTTTTTTACTTTTACTTTGAGGTCAACTGAAACCGACGACTGCATGTTGCCTTACAGAACAAAGACACACCCATAAAAACGCACACAGACACTTCAGAGAAAAAGAAACACAAACCTCAACACAACACACAACTAACCTGAGTCACGCACTGTGTTTAAGTTGGCATCACATTGAATTTGCTGATTTTATAAACCGTAAATGTGAAAATAAAAAAGGTTTTGTTGAAATCCAACAGTGGTGCCGACGTCTTTATTTGGTATGAAGGGATAAAAGGAAAGTCAACAGACTTGAAGTACATTTAATTTGGAGCTGCAAGCAGAAATGCAGCAAACCATTTCTGGTAACTGTTTCCTTTAAAAGGATAGGCACATTACTTCAAGTGGAGCCGTGTGGAGAGCTTATGTGCAATCAGCTTATGTGCAATCATTGTGTAAGATACTGATTGCAGTATCTTACACAATGCCTAATCAAAGGCATCATTGGATCAACTTGGTTTCACAAATCAAACAGCTTTAGTGTCTAAGAAATGTTAACTAATAAAATGGATTCTACTGTGAGGAAAACTCTTTTCTTGCACCATCTTACAATTACAATTAATATGCAAAATCTGATTTATCTTTGCAATTTACTCAGAAAAATCCCTAATTTTGAATCTTGATAACTGGAGAATGAAGTGTAGAAATATCATTTTTCTAGACTTGGACATTTTCTTTAGGGATTTTCCTACTTTTGTGATAAGACTAGGGATGCACAGATTACAGATCTTTAAAAAGTCTGACCTTCTCCTTTTTGCTTGATTTGTCCAAAATGTTGCTAAATATAGCAAGAAAGTCACCGAGTTGGCAACAGAGGGGTTACTAACAGTGAACATGCAGACATAACCTGGTGTGTTTGTCAGTTAAAATCTCTCACAACAGAACAAAAGAGGACAATGATCAATAAGATCGACTTCAGATGCAAGTATTGGCTGATCATCAATCTCCCAAAATTAAGAAAATCGGGGTCGATTTATCGGTGCACCTCTAGATAAAATCAGAGTATCCACATGAAATCCTCATCGTTTGTACACGTTAAGCCCACATTAGCTGATTTCCTGTAAAGGTGTCGTAAAAAAGTTTAAAGAAATCACTCATCTTTTTAAGAACGTTTTATTTGTCGTTTCCAAAAAAAAAGAAATTGAATACAATAAAAATAAAAAGCAGTTTCCTCCAAAAAAACAAACAAATAAAAAAAAAAAAACTTGTTTCAATGCAGCAATAGGACGGTTAAACTGATGACAACTAACATGGTGATCACGATGCGCTCGCCAAACCTCCGCTCCTCTCTAGCGGCCGGCGGCTAGAGAAGCTGCGTTAAGCTAAAGCAACAAGGGAAGCAGAAATATGAAGAGGACAGTAAAAATACTTTTGAAAAATGAATCCTTAAAATTTAGAATCGCTAATCTTTTCACCAGAAAGATTAAAAACAACTAATCCGACTAATTCACATGGAGTTAAATCTAAATCCCTTTTAAACAACGTTAGACTGAAGGGGTCGGCTCCCTTTGAGGTGCGACCTCTTCCTGAAATAAGGCATCAGAAACGGCTGCAACACCAAGGCTACACATGCATTCAGCTACTACGATAGGAGCGCCGTGAACATGGCTGCCACGATACAAACACCTACAGGGCTGCAGAGGGAGGGAAAGAGTCTTCTCTCTCTTTACAAACACTGATGTCTACTCCAACTCCGAGAACAGGGCGGCATCTCTACGGCTGCAGATATCGCAGTGGAAATGTGAGGTTGTGTCTGCGCGGGTGGGTAGCTGCGGTAAACGGTGATATGTTCAAAAGGCTGTCTGAGGAGGTAGAGGGGAGCTGGAGAGAGGGATGACTAGCAGGAAGAGCGGAGGAACGGAGAACAGTGCAGGTTGGTGTTTATGTGAAGGTCAGCCCAGCTTCGTTGTAGACCTTGAAGACCTTCTCGATGGCGTTGACGTAGGCGGCCGTCCGCAGGTCCAGACCCAGGTTGTACTTGCTTGCTGTGCGCATGATTTGCTGCAAAGTCAGATGTTAGAAAAGCTTATTAATTTTTAAAATGAGAAAAATTGAATCCCCTACAGTACTTTAATGTTTCTATTGATTACTTGATGCAAAACCAACTAATAAGCAGCTTTAGAATAGAAAATTTATTTGAAAATGTTGCTCTCTTGTACTGGGAAACAGCAGATAGGACTCGCTACTTTTACTTCATAAATCAGGAATGTCCAAAGTGAGGCTCGAGGGCCACTTGTGGGCCACGGAGTGACTTTGTGTGGCCCCCTAACTGCAATTCATATCAGCTTTTACTAATTTCAAATGTGGCAAAATATATCAAGTGGTTTGAAAGAAAATGACCCAAACGTTCCTTTTATAAAACAGAATAAATTTGTTCAATCAAGCCGGAAAGACTTCGAAAACTAGATAAAAAACATTTTAATACAGAAAATCCTTTTTAATGAATGTAAAATGAATAACATCCCTTCTCTACATAATAAAAATAAATCAGGCTTCTTTTTTTTTTGCTTAATTTTATTGTTTTTTTTGTTCATTTAGATTATTTTTTTTCCTACACATTCTTGGCCTGCGAGTACTTTTGACTCATTTTGGCCCACGTAACAAAATGTTTGGACATCCCTGACACAAATGATTTGGACTCAAATCTCCAGATTCCTCAGTTCATTTCCAAGTTCACCAAGAATTTACAGCAGGTATTTCTAGATTGTTGAGGCTATAAAACACGCAAGCTATAAAAAAAACACACACACGAGCGCGCGCGCGCGCACACACACACACACACCCACACACACACACACACACAAAGACAATGTAAGGAGGCAAGGAAGCACACTAGGAATACGGGAAGAAGGAAAGATCCAAGGCAGCAAAGAAGGAATCCATCTTTACTCCTTCAACTTTAAGTCACACTGGATTTACTGAACATTGTAAACTGAAACCTGTATGATCCAATAAACAAATTAATCAGCGGTATATTATTTATTGCTGCCTTAAATTATGTTTTAAAAAGTCTTCTTGCAATTCTTTAAAGGTTTATGAAGCTGCAGCAAAGCGTTTAATTTAAAAACTGTTTTGTTTTTTAAATTGAGGTTTTAGTTCATAACTTCAGCCTTTGTAACTGTGGTGCCAAACTCACCCGGGCGGACCGCTCCATGGTGTAGGCCAGACCAGAGTGAACAATGTCCTTCTCTGAGGCGCCCTGCAAATTAGGATTATTAAACACCAAATCATGTAGAAACTTTGGAAACAAAACAAATGAATCAATTTTTAAAACCTAAAACATCGTAATGAATGATGTTTATCCTTTAGACTTCGTTAGCTTGTGACGATGTAGCCGTTTTCTGGAGACAGTATTTCTGGTACCGATCTTTTAATATATATATGTTGCTTTAGCTTAGGAGAGAAGATGTTGCTCACAGCAATTCTGGCCTGGAAGTCGGCAGTCGGAACGATGGGGATGGGTCCTCCCTGCTTCCCAAACTTCCTCTCTAAACTCTCCTGCACAGACACTGGAGGGAGGCAACAGGGAAAGAAGAAAGACGTGTTGATTCGTTTTAGAGAATTTTAAAATGCTTTTATAACAAGGACGGTATGTAAGACATGTTACATAGGCTGAAAGGTAGAAATGACCAAAGATGCAGCATTTACCCCTGAAAACAAACAGAAGAATACTTCACATGCTTCACAGTAGAAACATCTGTCCCACATTGCTCACTTTGAAAGCTAAAATCAATACAAATGTTGGTAAGCTTATCTCTGGGGTGACAGATGTGAATCAAAATGTGGCACGGTGACACAAAGTGGAACATCTGGTCACCCAACCCAGGGCTGCATTTTTTACAACCCTCATTGTTTTCTATATGAAAACATACCAGCAACAAGTCTGAATTTTATATCTGGAAGTTCAAGGCAAACTGGTTCTACAAAGTACATTTTATTCTTCTCTATCATACATAGTGAAATTAACTTAACCCGTCTATGATTGGCTGCTATGCAATACAGAAAAGGTATAAATAATCAAGAAAAGGCAGGAAAGAAACACCAACACTGTGGAGCTACCTCAACCACTAAACTGGGTAAGCAGATTTCCATTTACTTTTACATCTTTGATGACATTATTATACATGTTCTTGCTGTGCAACACAGATACAGACCAAACCAAGACAACCATAATTTAAAGAAATAAGAACTTTCAGAACATTGAACCATTTAAAAAGTAATTATAATGCAACTAAATAAAATAAGTAACCAGTTTTGCTTTGAAATTTTTTTTAAAATTTACAAAAATAAAAAACTCATAAAAATAAGGACATGAAGGTTTTGAGTGAAAGTTTCTCACCATACCAGGGAAGCAACAGCAAAATATGTAACCACCGTTGTTCTCTTCAGAACACAAACAGTGATCCTTTACCACAACAACAGTAAAGGTTCAAATTTAAATTGCTCATATGCAGTAACTACCTTTTTGAGTTATATTCTGAAGTTTCTCTCTGTGTTTTCAGGAAACTACTGATACAGTTACTAGTCTGTTTTTCTTCACCACAAATTACTTTGAAACATAAACAGTAAAAGATGGCCGAACAGGTAAGCAAAGCTAACTTTTAGTGTGATCCATCTGAACCCCTGATTAAGTAAAAAAAGCAGAAGCAGATGCAATCTAACGGTTTGAAATGACTTAGTCCAAATGCATCATATACTGTTACATAGAAAATTAAACTGACTATTTTTAGCATGCCAAAGAACCACTTCACTTATAATACAAGTCTTTTGTTTTTATGTAGATGCCTAAAAGATTCAGGCTTACTGGAAAATCACTATTGGACAGAAAAAAGGAACGGGAAGAACAAATGAAAGACAACCCAGAGAAGCTGTTTGTCACCCTCAGAAAAGGAAAGGAAGACAAATACATATTTTACACTCCGTGTGCAGAGGAATGGTGCAACATTATACAAGAATCCTTCTCCAATGCAACTGATGTTTGCTATAAATGGAAAACAGGAGAAGGCACCATTATGTTGTATCCTACAACTGGAATATGTGTGATACATGGCAAAAAAACACAAAGAGAAAAATTTTTGAGCTGGTTTAAAAAAACAGTTGGTCTGACGAATCGTGAAACTGACCAACCATGACAACGGCAGTGCTAAGGGGTGTTTACAGTTTCTAGTCATTCTTCTTCTAATGACTTTTGATGTAATATTCTACGGATAAGTCAACCCTTTAATATTTTTCCTCAACTTTTTTTCCTGCCCCCAACCATATCCTGGAGGTTATGTTAGGATTGCGGAGCGTTTTGTACTCACTGAGAAGGTGGTAGTTTGAGTCTCTCTCGTACTTGAAGGTCAGTCTCCCATAGCTGACATGATTGAGATTCTTCAGCCACTCAAAATACGACACAGTGACACCACCAGCATTCAGGTACATGTCCTGCAAGGAAGAAGATCATCATCATGTAGTCCTGATCGTTGTTACTAAACAAAATGTCTTCTGCAACCAAAAATGTGCTTCAAAATTTGATTTGATTTCTGTTCAATAAAACTTTTCCTGTGAAATTATTGTCTGTAAATTATTTAAAACTACAAACAGGAGCTTTAAATAAAAACACTCTGCTTTAAAGGTTAATAAATACTATTGAAAATACAGTGAAAAAGTCACTTCTTTATGAATAAGTAACCTCATGTGTTTGTCTCTCTGTTTATATGCATATATAAATAATAAGGTTAGCATTAAAAGTAAAACAAACACTTGAAAAAGTCATCTGCTGTTATAAAACAAACTAAATGCATTTTAAATAAAAAGTAATGAAAGTGAATACAAAAACATTTCTTGGGCTCAATATCCTACATATTCTAAGACAAATAATAAGAAATAAAAATCCAGAGTACAAAAAAAAAATTGTGTCTAAATATATTTGCTTTCACAGCAACTCTCAACATTAACAGGGTTAATATATGACTGAAAATCTGACAGTATATATTTACAGATAATAATCAACACAAAGACAGATAATTTTCTGTCTTTTCATCTAAAGAGAACACCTTGTGGGGATTTTTAGTTCAACTAAATCACAATCAGTCTGAGTTGAGGTAAGTTCATTTCTGATGCAGGCAGTGTCTTGTGATTTGTTTAAATGTTTGAACAGGGAAACATCAAACGTGAATTACCTCAGACTAAAAAGGTGTTAGTTGCACAGAAAGGAAGCCGTTCATCTTAACTGTAACAAAACTAAAAATTGTAACCAAAGTCTTTTCTTCAATGTGTGCAGAAAGAGGCAATGTGACAGACACTTGTCGATAAAACGTGTCCAATTAAATTTGGCTTCATATATGAAGGCAAAATTATATATTTTTTTTGTTTAATGTAAGTAAAATATCAGTGGATTCTAAATCTGCTCACAGGAATAACCATGACGTTGTTCTCCAGGAAGATCTTGTCTGCATCTGGGGTGGTGGGTCCATTGGCTCCCTCAGCAATGATCTGACAGAAACAAAATTCATCTTTAATGTAAATTCAAAAGAAAAACATCAACTATCAGCCACCTTCTGTTAGTGGAAACAAGTGTTTACCTTCGCCTTGATCCTGCGGGCATTGTTGCGTGTGAGCTGCTTTTCTCCAGCAGCAGGAATCAGGATGTGGCAGTCCGCCTCCAGGATGTTCCCATCGTAGGGCTTGGCTCCTGGGAAGCCTACAATGGTGCCATGTTGCTGCAAAGAAGGGAGAACAGATATATTTTAATATTTATTCACAATAAAAGGTAAATCTAAAGTAAAGGAAGGTAAGGCGGTGCTGCTGGTACCAGTTTGTAATCCTCCAGCTGCTTTGGGTCGATGCCGTCTGGGTTGTAAATGGCTCCATCAATCTCACCAACGCCCACACACTTGGCTCCGAACCGGTGCAGGTACCTCATGGAGTGGAGACCCACATTACCAAAACCCTGTGGAGAAAGATTATTAACTGATGAAAACAGAGTTATGACTTAAAAAAATAATAATAAAATCAATTCTCTTCAACATAAAACAAGTTCACATCACTGAAGCCTGAATCAGCCTAAATAAATTCAAATACTAATTACTTTGGTGCCCTCTTGTGGCCAAAGTTGGTTCCAAATTGTTCTACTGCTTAATACAGTTAATACTCAGTTCTTTATAAGTACTGAGACTTATAAATGTGTTTTTAAATTTAGCTTCCAGCTACAATATAATTTTTTTATATTGCATCTCAAACTGTTAGAATATCAGTGAAAAGTTGTTTCTTTAAATAATTTATTTTCAAAAGTAGCAATCATCCATTCAAAGAGCCACAGATAACAGATAATAAATGACTCGTAACATCCAGAATCTATTTCAGTCATTCTGAATAGATTGTGTGCAGCTTAGCAGTTTTCAATCAAGTGTTTTCATAAAATTACAACTTCTGTGCCCTTTTCTTCTGTTAGGAACAGAACGAGGCGTTTGTTGTCCATCCAGTTTCTCTGCTGTACAGCCAGATGTTGCTTTTTCTCAGCTTTGGATCAGTTATGTAACCACTGAGGAAGGTTTAGAGCACTTCATGCTTCCTTTACAGAAATGCTGATCTCATTTTCCTGCAGCACTTGGCACATCCCCACACTGCCAAAGGTACCAATCTGGTGAACAATCAAGAGGAAGAGGAGAGACGCCACACCCAGTAACGCAGAAGAAAACCGCTAGCAAAGCAAGCCGCGCCTACGTAAAGCCTCAATGATGCCAGGATGCACCGACTCACAGCAATAACACTAAGGCTGCAACCAGTTATTTTAGTGCTCAATTATTATGACCATTAATTGATTAATCGAATAAAGACATTTACACATTCTGCAGTTTTTTTTATTTAACCAACTAAACATTTTCATGCTATATTGGAAATATAAATAGTTCAATTCCCTTTTAAAATACAATAATAAATGTTTTATTTGCTAAAATCCAAAACCCTGGCATTACTTTAGCAAATTAGAATCGGATGAAGTTTAAGTTATGCCACTTGAGGAATTTTAGGTCAAACATATTTACAGAAAAAGGTGTTTTTATCTTAAATAAGATTTTTTTTTTTTTTGGCAGTTTTGGCTTAATTACTATTCTGAGTATGTTTCCTTTCAGAAAATGGCTTTTTTTTAAAAAGTCTATACACTTTAGTTATTAATCAATTACTAAATTAGATGACAATTATTTCAAGAACTAACCGACTGAAATAATATTTTATTTGAGAAATTGAATTTTGGGCATACAAAAGAGGCAAGAATATAATTCCCAAATTATTAAAACAAAGAATGAAATAAAGAATGATAAAGAATAACACAGTACAAGAGATCTGCTCTGTTAATTCTCATGTTAAATCTCTAGGAAAACTAATCTAAGAGCGAAGTAATCCTCAGACACAAACAAGAGGATTAGTTTAAAAAAAAAAATCCACATCAGGACTCAGCTGTTGTCTCCACGACTTCACTCTCAGCCGCCTCCTCTCCGTTATTCGTCACTGAAACAGCCTCTCTGAAAACGTCATCCTTCTTCACTGATGTTGCAAAAATAAAAATTTAAAAACTGTAGCATCTATCAACCAGATAATTGATATCTGAATGAATCCAGACATCTATATGGATAAACTAAAGCTGCAGCCACACAGCGGACATTTTACTGAGTGAAATGCATCAGGGCGGCGTATCATGTTGCATTGTTGGCTAGAGAGCCGATAATTATAGAAAGCATTCTGGGAAAACAGCAGAGGCCACTGCTGAGGGGTTTTCTACCCATGTGTTGTGAGAAATCCTTATTAGACGAATAAAAGTGGGAGAAAGCTGCTCTTTCACTGTTTGCATCTGCAGAAACTTCTCCTTTCACACCCGATACAACGGCGTTGGTGTTTCAAACAGAGGGTGAGTTTACTGAACGTATTTTAAACTTGATGACTTTTCAACCAAAGAACAGATTTCTATCTCAAATTGAGTTGCAGAAAGCTGTAGAGGGAGGCTCTTCCTTCTGTTTACTCATTCCTCTCTTACTGAGTCATCGTTTTCCATGAACAGAGAAGGGAAACTTCTGACTGTGGTTTTCAGAGATCCACTGCCTTCACTGCCCTGCAGAGGCATTCATTTTTCCAGAAAGTTCAATATGCTTTAGGGAAATTTTAAATAACACAAAGCAGCAGGAGGTTGCAGAGAAGGAAGAAATCTTTTTTTAAAATCTTTTCACTAATGAAATCCTGGATGGTGTGGTGCATTTATGTTCAGCTAACAAAACTTTGTAGAAACACTGTCAGCTACCAGCTGTTTCCATTTAGAGACTGAAACTTTTCCCCAGTCGGTAATTAACTAAACTCCAGCTCAGATTGGATGGAGAACATCGGTCTTGCTGCAGCATCTCATTTAGATTTAGGACTTTACTTTGACTAGACCACATTAACACATAAAAACAGGCCAATTCAAAAACATAGTATATTACTGAAAAGTCCATTTATTTCATGAACTTTATCACTAAGTGAAACACATTATATAGATTAATCACACACAGACGGATGTTTGAAGGTAAGCTTTCAAAAACTTTTCTGGTAGCACACTTTGGTGTTAAAAAATACAAATAAAGTCACAAAAAACCTCTAAAAAAATTTTCCAGTTAAGTTTTCTGGCATTTCGCAGCTATAAATATGTTTGGCAATTCTAACTAACCCAAAACAAGAAAAGTTTAGTCTGACTTAATTTCAAATAAGAAGAAAAAAATGTGTATCTTTTTATTAGGTGTATGAAAATATTTGGTTTCAACAGTAAACATCACAGTAAAACTATAAGTCCATGTCACCCACACTAACTTACAATAATAAAACCCTAAACGGTGAGCCTCAGCGTACCTGGATGACGAAGGTTTTGTCCTGGAAGCCCGGCGTGAGGCCCACCATGCTCATGTAGGACGCCTCGTTGATGAAGTTCTCGATCCCGTGGAAAACTCCACGCCCGGTGGCAGAGATGCGGCCATGGATTCCTCCCTGACTGATGGGTTTTCCTGTCACACACGCATGGGCGTTGATGTCCTAAGAACACATGCAAGGAGGATCCGATTACATTTCCTTTTTACATACAAACACAGCACAGATGTAGACAAAATGTTACAGAAGTTAGAATGACTGGCGCAAACTGTACAGTTTTTAGGATTTTTTTCTGCAGTTTGGGGATCGGCTCTGACTTGGGCCCCGCCTGCTTTGCATACTGAGACTGCTGTTCAATTTAATGGACTGCCATATGTGCAGAAAGCATAAAGCTCAACAAACATCAATACAAGCTACCCACAATCCTCTGCTCTCAGCTACCCTGCCCAGGAATCTGTCACCTTTACAAACTCAGTCAGGGGGAAACTGGACCAAAGGGGACAGGAGTGCATTGGCTTACAGGAGAGGAAAGTTAAACAGTGTCATAGTTCAAAGCTTAAAAGATTTTGCTTGCTTATTACTATTTACAATTATTTTTGACATATTAATAAAAAGAGTGAGTGATTTCTATAAACTCACCATGATATAAAGGTGTAAGTTTTGCAAATTGAAATGTTAGAGAGAGAAAAGTGTAGTAATCTTCTTTCAGCCAGCTGCCTCCAATCACTGGTTTTATTTAAGTATCAGAAAAATACTTCATAATTCAGGAACAGTGTTATGAGGTTTGAAACTTAAACTCTTAAAATTATAAAGATGAACTGTAATGTTGAACCATGAATACAACATTTAAAAAAAAATAAATAAAGCATGTATAGTGGAAGATCAAATACTTATTGAATAGCTACAAACTAAAGTTTGGGTGGCTTCAAGTATTTGACCTCTGACCTGAAAAACTGCTGCTTACAGCTTCTAACATGCAGAAATTTCCATCATACATAAACAAGATCAATCCTAGGAGAGTTCAAAAACTATTTTTTTAACTCGCTATAAAAATAATCAAAGAAAATAAGATTTTCTTTGATTATTTCAAAGAAAATAAGATTTTCTTTGATTATTTCAAAGAAAATAAGATTTTCTTTGATTATTTCTAGTGAGACGGTGATAAACGTGAAACAGAAAAAGGTTCTGGCTTCGGTTTCAGAAGCTGCTATAAGGAAGGAGAAAAAAAAGAGGAGGAATGTGTCTTTGGTGAGCTGGGAAGGGAGGGGCAGGAAATTAGCGCTCGTGGTTTACATGTGACTCATTTCTTGTTTTTAATTTAGCCTATTTTTAAAAGGTTTCCACCACACTCTCCATCCAAGTCAGACAGGGTCGGTTGTGCATGTTTGAGAACTCACAGTGTGTGCGATGGTGTTAGCGTAAGTGTCGGCGATCCAGGACATTTCCCTCTCTCCGGTGCTCATGTCTGGCGCCGGGACATCGATGCCAGGCCCTGGCGAACAGAGAGGAAGGAAGAAAAGGAGGGAGGGAGAAGTGGAGTTTCAGTAAATAGTGCAGAAAGACTCTGGTTCACAGAGGGACGGCAGAGTGGAGAAAGATGGCCTGTATGCTTTAAACTGTACAGTGAAAATGATCACATTTAAAACTGGATGCAGACAAATAACCAAGAACAAAACACTCTACTGTGTTTGAACTGAACACAGCAAATATTTGCATGTATCCAGTGAAGATGCGTAGAAGCAATCACCAGACTGAACCGGCGCACCAGATATGTTTGTATACTTTGAAGCTAAGTACATTTAAGAAGAAGAAAAACGTATGCATGTTTTTCTTCTTACCAATTCTTTGCTCTAGATTTGTTTTTCACATTTGTTTGAATCTCAGTCTCACAGATTTGTGATTTTCTCCACTTTGACCAAGTCAATTTATTTACAGGTCCACCTCATTAAATGTGATCATCAATGAAAACTCGATTCATTTTAGTAATTTTATTTAAAAAGTTAAATATTATTCAGTCTCTCCAGGGTGTTGCAATGGTTTTTTTATGATTGTTGTGACCTAAAATTACAGATTTTAAGCAGCTTTTTCAAAAAGTTGCAGTCCAAGTTGTGACTTTTTTTTCAGCATTATTTTCGGTCTTACAAAAAAGTTTAAATTGCTCCATATAACTTTTCCTTTCCTTCTCTTTTTCTCAGCAAGTAACAATCCCTCCTTACCTGAGAAGCCCCTGCATCATCCTCCTGCTGCTGGCCTCTGGTCTAATGTCTCCTCCCTGACTCTTTGCTCTTTCTATCGTGACAAAGATTTACTTTAAATATGTAGAAAGCAACAATGAGCACAATGTCTGCACCGAAATTAATGAGGATTGGGCTTATTTATGCAATTAATTAACTACCAAGGGATGTAAAATAGGTAATGATCTTGTTAAGTAGCTCAATATGATACACTGGATTGGTTAACTGTGCAGCATGTAACCAGGCAAATGTTACCGTTGAGCAACACACACTTTCATCTTGCAGGTTCGGCTTTCAAGAAACGTAGGAAGTTAAATTAGAAGTGGATTGGTCAAAATTTGGTGATTGGTAAGAGGGGAAGGAAACATTGCAGTGATTGGTCAGATTTGCTGTAAAGTTGCAATGACTGGTGAAAATTGCAAGTCCGCATAAGCCTGTCGCACTAAGAAGTTAATAAATGAATTGTGTGATAAATTAAAATGAGTTCAATAATTTCCTTTCTGGTTAATATGGTTTTTTTCAGAGACATAATAATCCACTTTACTGATGGTTTTGAATGCAAGTGGTTTTTATTTCTGTTTTATTTGTTGCTTTAGTTGTGTTTTATTATGGATATTTAAAATATAATCCAGTTAAAGTGTCCTTTAAAAAATGTAAGTTTATCAGAGAGTGAACTTGTATCAAAATATTACTTGTAAAAAGGCCTCTAAGCAAATCATCAATCATTGCAATAATTAGAGGAACAATTTATCATCCAGCAAAGTATGTTATCATGACAGGCCTAAGTCCATGGAAAATTGGCAAATGATGAGTGAATTTGCAATAATAGTTGCAATCACAACTTCCTGGAGGGACTGATTATTGGAAACCTAAATCGATGGAAAAAGATGCAAAACATCTGAACTGAACTGCAGCTCAGAGCACAAAGATCCTCCTTTCAGGTGAAGATTATGGTTTTATTTCTCAGCAGGATTTAACATCCTTTTGACAGCAAACACTTTCAACTTTTATGACTGGGTTAATGTGCTTGATGGACCAGCAAATGGACCTGATATAAACCCCAACAGAGAATCTATGGAGTCAAAAGAAAGATGAGACACCAGACTCAATGACACAGCAGAGACAGAGACGCATCTCCACAAAGCCACGACACACTGAGGCAGTAACTCATGCAAAAAGAGGTGAATTTACTAGGCAGCACTTTTAAGCAGGCTCAAGCTTCTTTATTAAAAATCTTTAAGAATGTGATTCCGTAAATATTCTGAAAATCTTATTGAGGTTATCATTAAATTAAACAAAAATTTTGAAACTTGGACTTTATCCTGAATAAGCAGAGAGAGAGAACAAAATGGAAATATTAATTTGAACCCAGTAAGCCTTATTCTAAAGCAAAAGATTTCAGAAACTTACCAATAAAACCCTTTTTGGCCAGTTCAATGGTGAATCTCCTGGTTATCTTCTCCAGCTCATTATCCTGCACAAAATGTTGAATTTACATCGTTTCTAGCAAACAAACTGCAGTACTATCGGCGCTTTAGGTCACCAAGACACCGCTTTAAGACAAATATTTGAGTCTTCACCTGATGAGGATTTTCACTTTTGTCTTGGATTGACATTGTGTTACACTTTCAACTTTGAGTTTCATGTTTCTAATGTAACATCATAACTCTTTGGCAAGTTTGTGCCACATATTTGAAAATGTTATGCCCTTCACTCCGTTTTCCATTTTTTCTTTGACAAATTTCTCAACTACATTGAAATTATTTCATCCTTTATGAGTCACAACCCTAACAGATTTGCATACAAAAAGTTGTAAAACTTGTCATTTAAACACTTATTTCTCTATGCATAAGAAAATGAAGTCTTAGCTGCCTTACAGAATAGTTCTTGGTGTTGATCTTTACTCCAGCTTTGGCACCTCCAAATGGCACATCTGGAAAACCAAAGAAAGTGTGTAAAGAGCAAGAAACAGAGCAGAGGAACTTTGTACAGAGCAGCATAATTAATACAACCAATGATGTAAAATTGCAGTGATGAAACATGTGCGATGTATGGAGCTTTAGGTGATTATCAGCAGAGGTGAAACTTGAGCTCTTACCAACGACAGCGCACTTGTAGGTCATCAAAGAGGCCAAGGCTTTCACCTCGTCCACAGACACGTCGGTGCTGTAACGGATACCTGGGGTAAACACGACAAGGAGAAAGTTACAGAAAGAGCCACTATAAAGAGAAAACCTGACAACACAAACCATCGGTAGAGAAGACTAATATCAGTTCTTGTGCTTAATGAGAAGAAACTGTTTCGAAGCTCTAAAACAAGAAAATGGGTTTTTTTTCTGAAACTTTCCTTTAAAAAAAGGGGGCAAACAGATTTGATAGGAAGCTGTAAAGGCAGAATACAGGAACCCTACGTTATAATAATTACACAACACCAGATAGGGGTCAGAAATCAGTCGACACTTGGGTGTACTTTGCTGCATGGGTGGAGATTGAGGGAGCCAATCACTGCCCTCCGTTCCGAACCCATCCCTCAAGCTACAGTCGTCGCTTCCTGTTGTCTGGCGTTTACTACAGTTACTATGGCAACAAGTGCCCTGTAATGAGATCATAGAAACCAGGCTGGATGTTTCGAACTACTCCTTCTTACTGGCACATTGCCTGTGTGAGTGTACTTTAGCAGCAGCTACAGAAATAGCACAACCAGAGCGAAATCCAAGGACGTCCTGCATGAACAGGAGGCAGCGCGTCGTTCTATCAGGATTAAAAGAGTTGATTATGTGTGTACAGAACCAGAAAAGGCTTCAAGTAATTACAAATGTATGTGTTGCTGCTGTAGGAGCCTCTCTTTCCTTGTGTGTCATTACTGGAAAACAGTTTAAAATCATAAGCATAAGAATGAAAAGGATCAAAAACAAAGCACAATCTCTTTCTTCTTTTCCATTCATCCAAAGATCAGCAAATCAGACTCAATCCAGAGGACAATTTAGAGCTCTCTGATCAAATTAAATAGCAGAAGAAGAAAAACAAACATGGCTCCCACACATCCAACCATCCGTTTATCCACCCAACATACAACCCACCATAGCAACAAAAACCAAAACAGATCTGAAAACGCATTCTTCTAAAATAAAAAACTGAATCTGGCTGTTAAAAAATATCTCGTATCATAATTTAATGCTTCAGTAATTTGATGAAATTAATTTCTGTAGTTAAGACTCTGACAGCTCAGTATATTTATGTGTTGACTCAGACATTTTATCTACAGATTATTGTGCAAAGAAGGATTCTTCATTAAAAAACAGAAAATTACAGACAAGCATGACACTCTTCCTGAGAGTGTCATACAACAACAGACTGTCTTCAGTCAGAGGCTTCTTCAGATATGAGGCAATACAGATTGCAACAGGAGATTCTTCATAAACAAAAGCAATTGAAATATTGCAACCTCATCAAAGAGGTCAAAATGTAACCAAGTCAGATTATCTTCCAGTATTTGGTTCTCCAGACAGAGATTTGACACAGAAACCAAAACTCACAAACAGAGAGCAAGAAGAGGAAATAAGAACTTCAAACCCACATAAAACAAATTCACTTCCCTATGAGTTACAACTTTTAGTTTTCCTCTGGGATTAATGCAGTATTTTTTTTAATTAAACATAATTTCAGTATGTAGTTACTTCATGTGTTGTTGTTTTTTTAAATCACTCCTGCTTCACTTTCATCATCATATTCTTGCAGCACCACTTTTACCAAATGTAGTTATTAAATTATTATTACATTATCAATTTTATATTCCCCCCCCCACTGATTATGAAAAAAATTATCTAATCTTGGGCACATTAAAGTTTATGTTTCAGAGGGATTTTTTTGTACTTTTGGTGTCATTTCACATTGATTCTGTTCGTTGGGTCGTTTTTTTATTAAATCCCTGTTGAAAGGTTGAAGGTCTTTTTTTATTGTCTACAATTTTAGGTTTAGGGTCATAGTTGTGGCACAATAAGCATGAAAGGATATTTTATCTATCAAGGCATAATGTACCCAGATAAAGCTAAAATGCTGATATAATAACTTATTTTAAAAGGGTAACACTTCTTCAAGACCAACTTTGATTAAATTGGAAGTCGAGAGGAACTTATCAGGATTTTCTGGCTCTTTTGAATTTGTCTTCTTCTAAATAGTGAAGAAAACAGGAGAAACAATATTTAACAAGAACATATATCCCCAACTTTTTTGGAATAAACTAGCTTTGTAGCATTTACTGGTCAGAAAAATCTAATTCAGATTTTGCAGGACCGACCTGATCTTTGATGCATATCTAGATTTACCTTCTATGTTTTTTTCAGCAAACTAGAATAAACCCACTCCTCATGAGCAACAAATATAAAACACTGCACAGACTTATTGATTGATGATTATTTTCCATCCCATGTAAAACTGGCATGTAAAACATGCACCATCCAGATTCCTACAGGGCTGGTAAAAAGCAGCTTTGTCCAGTTTGACATGCGTCAGTCACCTTGGATCTTAAAGGGGTGGCTGACTGCACGAATACACCTGCACTGAAGTGCAAAAACAACCTCTGCACTTTGTAGTTTGCTCTGAATTTCGCCAAGGGTCTACACAATGCATCAATCATTAAACCATATGAAAGATAACAACTGCTGCTTATGTTCTTATTATCAAAAGACCTGGCCTGAAAGTCATGCTATTGCATCCCAATTTGATAATTGGGCAAACCAGAAACAATAAACTTTCGGCTACTTCAGGGGAGTAAAAAAAATGTTTGTTTAGGCGATGCAGTCCTACATAAAGTACAGGATTTATTTCCAGGAGTAGTGGTTTAGTGATGGCAGGAACCAATTATCCGACACCAAACTTCTAAAGTTTTAGGTCATTTTGTAAATCTCAGAGATTTAAAACAAATACAAATTTACTACAAAGCTAGCTTTAGAATTTGTATTAGCAATTAAGCATTACTACAGAAAGTAGGCTTTGATATTTCAAAAGAAATACGGAGGAAATTTTCTACACTGTCCAGATTTTCTCTGGTCATCAAGAGTCTTGCTCTCTCTCGCTCTCTCACAGCCTGAACGAACCCCAGAAATGTCAACTTGTTGTAGAAAAAACTGTTTAAGATTTATTTTTACATCTCCATAGTTCCTTCAACTTTATTTTTGAACACTTTTTGGCTATCAAAAATGGTAAACCAAGTTTTAATCAAACTTCCACAATAAATATAGTTATTGTTATCTTCCCTGTAAAGACTCACTCTATGAGAAACAGCCTGAATAGATCACAGAAATGTGTCAACATGAGTCTTTTAATGTAAACCAGCTCACTGTAGGTTTTTACGACACAGGCAGATTTACTCTAATGCCACTGATTTTTATAAACTACTTTGAGACACAGACGCACAATAAAACTGGTAGCTATTCAAAAAGATTGCCCATTACTGCTCAGTCATGGGCATTTAGTAGAGAAAAACATTCGATTTCTGCCTTGTGACATTAATGGTTAAATGCCAATTTAAAACAGTTTTGATACTAATGCTTTATAGAGTAAATCTAGGAAATTACAATGCTTTAGGTTCTCTCCCCAGCAATGAAATTTATCTATTTTATCTATCAAGGCATAATGTACCCAGATAAAGCTAAAATGCTGATATAATAACTTATTTTAAAAGGGCAACACTTCTTCAAGACCAACTTTGATTAATTTGGAAGTCGAGAGGGACTTATTTTCCCCAGTAATGAAATTTCTGCTCTGAAAGGCTGACAAACACAAAGGTGAATCTTTTCCCTGCCTCCCCTCCAGCAACTCTGCTGACAAATAGGAGTGCCTAAATAAACACCCACCCCCATACGTCAGGTCTCTTTTTTCAATTAGTCCAGCTCAAATTACTGCTGCGTTGAAACTCAAAATTCAAACCACGAAGCATCCATGAGGCAAAACATACACAAACAGAGCCACTTTAATCACTAACAGTACTTCCCAGTGAGTCATGTGTGAATATGTTAACATGACTTTAATTGAGTGCACTTTCTGGATACTCTTCCCACATAACGTTAACATGTCATGTGTTAACATGTTAACACATGACTCATCCGGCATAATGATGTGCCTAATAAGTGAAATCATGGGCCAGCATAAAAATATGCAACACTGTAAGCTGGTGTTAGAAACAAAACATACTGGTACAATATTCCAGGATGCTTGAAGGAAGAATATAGAAACACCTACATTTAGTTTAGCTTTCAGTGTATTATATTAAAGCATAGTGATACAACAAGCTGATATCAGCTGGTTTATTAATCAGGCTATCTGTTCCTACATCAAGCCTGCAGCTAAACACAAGGGCTGCTTGCAGCGTGCCAACTGTATTTTCAAAAAGCGTTAGCTTAAAAAGGGTGGCGCTTTAGTTTCCACAGCATGACTCTCTGTGTTTTTGCAACTGGAAAAAATTCCAGACAGACAACTTTGTCTTTCTTGTCAGACATGCAAATATGTGAGCTTTCTTTAAGCCGGCAGAGCAGCATTACTTTATGCTCCATGCAGCAGGACAAAACTCCAGAGACACTGCCATTTTGTTAAAAGGATTTGAAGCCATTATGATGGAAATTTTTTAGCAATTTTGAAAACAAGTTTTTAAGACCTCATTATACTTTGATACATGTAACTCATAACTGCTCACAACCTTAACATGTATCTGACTGAAAGGATTCAGGAGAAGATCTTAATGTGCTTACTTAAAATCAGTTTCAAATAAAGTTGCAATGTAAAAGAGGGCTTTTTTAGTGTAATTCTGCTGAACGGTGAAGTTAATATTTGGAAGACATTTTATCAGGACAGTATATTTGCATTCATTTATAAAAAAGGAGGCTTAATATGTGTTATTTTGAAGACATTATCAATAAATGTTACCACCTGTGTTTCTGCAGCTCACGTTTATGTTCCAGTAGTTGGATTTATGACTACAATTTATTCACGACCAGCTTCTTATTTGCTGATGTGGGTGGAAGTTTCAAAAAGCCCCATTGTTTGAGTTACAACACGCCCAGATTTCACTTTGCAATCTGTTTTATTTATTTTGTGTTGCAGACATAGCCTAAAAGTCAAATTTTGATCTGACAAATTAGGAATGTCTGATTTATCTGGAGTAGAAATTAATGTGTGACCTGATCTGACATGAGAGCACATGCTTTTTCAACCTGAAAAACTGGAATCTGACATGCTAAAAATGTAGTAAAAGTCTAAATTATTAACGCCCCCCACAAAAAAAATAAATATTTTTTTAAAGTATTGACGTCAACGTTTGAGATTCTTACTGTTCAATTGCAGCAAAGTCAACTTTTTGGCTCAAAAAAGGAAATCATCAATAACATGATTAATATTTATTCCACCCACTGTACATAGGTAGTTTTACAGCAACATACTTTTTTTAAACTCTAAGTAATATTATTTCAAAGAAAGGCTTTAATTAAGTGCACTTTCTGGATATTCTGCCCACATAAAGTTCCTTGTTTTAGTAAAATATCCACCAGATACACATCTCACAGTGAGATTTCTTATACATGTTTATAAATATGGTTGTTCTAATGTCATTGTCATTCTGTTCACCCTGTTGTGCCATTTGAAGGTCAAGTGAACATACAGTAAATGGTAGATAGTCACTAGAAATACTTTGCACTGTTTACTTTGCACTTACCTATTGTAAGTCATGACTTCTGAACTGACTGTATGAAATCTGCTCTAAAAATAAAGTTTGAAGCTTCATGTTGCAAAAAATGTATTCTATCTGAATTTCTTATTTTGTAATTATCTAATTTGTTTTTACTTCTTTTATTTTAATTTAAAAAATGATAGAAGTTGCACATTATGTTTTTTTTGTTTGTCTGATGACAATTTTCATAAATTATAAAAGATGTTCAGATCAAATAGTTACTGGTGAAATACTGCTACTCTGGCTTGAGCATATTTTTTGGCTACTCTACCCACCTCTGGTTACAATTGTCATGGCAACACGTAAACAAATGTAGACATTATCCTAGTTTTTAGTGATTCTGTTGTGGGACACAGCTTTTAATTTTAATATTAAGTGAAGAGTATAAATTACCCAAGAATGTCAAATTTATAAATGCGGCAATAATGTTTAATCTACTTAGATGATCTTGGTATCATCTGAAATGTGTTTAATGCTCTTTCAAACAGATCCTATAACTTATTATATACATGTTTATAATAAGTTAAAGTTCAAACTCATTCACAGCTTGTTGCAGCTACATATAAACAGAAAGGACAGTGTAAACTATGACACTAGAGAGAAAACACTGCTAATTCTTCTAATGTTGTGTTCACTTAAAATAAATAAAACATGAATTTGTGAAGCACTATAAACACCTGCTGGATTGTGATGAAGTTTGTTGAAAAAGCTAACGTCACTGCTAACTAATGCTACATAGCCTGCTAAAGCTAGCCGTCAACAGCGCCAGAAGAAGAGCGGGTTCTGACTCGGTTCTTACCTCCTTTGCATGGTGTCCTGTGCTGGCTGTGTTGGGCGCGGTACCCCTCCACCACCTCCCACTCTCCGTTATCCCTCTTGATCGGAAACGACACGCTCAGGACGTGATTGCACGGCTTGATGATGCGCAGAATGCCGCGAACACGGTGTCTTTTCTGCTCGGAGCTCTCCCTGGTCTTCAGGTCCTCCACCAACTTGTCCTCAACGATAGTGGCACCGCGGTCAAAGAACCCTTCGACCATCTTGAAGAAGTTCGGGTCGTCGGGCTGCTCGGCCGCGTCGGCATAACGGCGGACCCGCATCAGCGAGGACGACACCGGGAGAGCGGAGTCAATGCATCCCGAGGCCAGGGCACTTCCCGCAGAGCGGCTCAACAGCTCTCCGAAATAGCGATACATGACTGAAACAAGCTAACTGTGTAAACAAACTGCTAAAGAATTAAACTAAACAACGAGGACGATGGGGGTGACTACAGGAAGGGGGGTTGAATGAAAGACACAGCAGCTCCGCACAGTGTCCCTTCGTCTGGCCGAGTGGGAAATAGCATGCTGTGGGAGTTTGCTTTAAAAGGCAGCGCGAGCCAGGGGAGGGAGAGGGCAACGCGAGACAGACGCACGCGGAGCGCACGCACGCGTCTACTGACAGCGCGCGCTCCCGCTTTAAAAGAATCATACAGTAAATGCCCCAATCACCATTTTTTGCTTTTTTAAAATGAGTGAAGAAAACAAAAAAATCCAAAACAAAACATTTCATTATTTATTACACAGGTGTCAAACTTAAGGTCCGCGGGTCTAATCCTGCCTGCTGTAACTCTATAGACAGCCACATAAAATTAACTTTAAGGTAACAGTTGTGTACTTAGATATTATTTTATCAGTCAAATCAAAACAGATTTTATTTATATAAGACCAGGGGTGAAAGTAAGCTGGTACTGCGTACCACTAAAAGATTTAGCGGGATACCTGCAAGAGAGGGGAGCGGCTGTCTGCTGTAAAAAATCAGTGGGTGCACCCATTAATCAGCCGTGACTGATTAGTTTTTCTAGAACTAATCAGTTCTAGCACTTAATCAACTCTTAATTGTGCTTGATTAAGTCAAACACGACTTAACCAGGTAATAAATAGCTCATTTCATATTGTTTCTGAACTGTTCGTGTCATGGGGTGCTCAATACGTCGATCACGGAAGATTTTGGGTCGATCTCGGCAGTAGGTGACAAACTGAACAATTAGCAAACACCTGGTCAAATTGTGCATCTGCTGAGCTCATTATACGAGCCACTTCTTGGTGAAACGATGGTAAAATGCTAAAAGGTTAATAGAGGAGCGATTTTGTAATGACTTCCTGAAGGCGTAGGAGTTTCTTAAAGAGACAGAGTCCCAATTTAGGCGTTAAGTTACAAAGTCAAATTTCTTTCAAGTCATATTTGATACACATTTTCATACACATGTGAAGGTAACAGTTATAGATTGTGCTATAAAAAAAGCACTATGTGGTGGGAAAATACAAAATACTGCCCTTTTAACAGTTTGTTAATGGGTAATTTTATTAATATATTCTGCCACAACCAGCTCTTTAAGTTTTGCACTGCTGGTTTAATATTTTAAACAGCCTCTCCACAGCCTGGAGAGGCTGGTAAATCAGATGAAAACTGTGGTTCTGTTTCAATATGGCTGAAGCTAAACGTTTAAGTGATTTTTAAAGTAAAACTATGAAAGTAGAAAACAAAATTTGTACAAGGGACCCAAATGTTATCACTTTTCTGTCAGGGCATATCACCATAACAAATTGATTTAGTACTAACTGTTTGGTACAGGGACGAGTGCAAAATATGTCAGCTAAGTTTGGACAACATGACTGAAAAAATTTAAGGGTTTCATGTAAGTCAAAAGATAATTATTGATTGTTTTTTTGTTTTAAATATCTAAAATACTGCCTAACTGGTGATATGACCTTTTCTACTTTATCCATAGTTTTCACTCCACACCGTTGTTTGTTATTTTTAAGGAGCTATGAAGCCTCAGTTAACGGTTAGCCCTCACTAAAGTTCACCGTTACTCAACAGGTTAACAGCAGCAGCAGTTAGTCTGTTGAGTGACTGCCGCTGCGCGAGCTGCTCAACAGGTCGTTGCTAGGTAACCAAAGCTAACGAGATGGCAGTTCCCTCTGCCTACATTCCCCAGAATTCTGTGAAGTTCCGGATCGGAGTTCAAAGAAATTACAGAACATTTGTATTTTCTATTGATAATTATCACTTGTCTATCGCCATTTATATTGTAGTTTATTTAATAAAGTCTGCACTGCATTGCTTTCCGTGATGTTCGCTGTTTTTATGCTCTTTAATGCGTACTTCCGGTCACTGATACCCGTTTGAAATCACGACCACTGACTTTGGATGTACTCACGTTTTGCGAGCCTAAGAGTTTCACACCCGTTACGATGCTTGAAAGTTAACATCCATATTTTGGCAGATCCCCGGTCCTTGCTAAGCCCACTAGGCCCGCAGCTGCCGAAGAAGGTCGCGCTTCCACTGCCAGATCAGCCACAGTTCCCGGATCAGGCGGGATCGTAGTGCCGCTGTTAGCAATGCTAACGTTTTGAGGACGATGGTTCTGTTTAATCTCCGCTAAGAGGTTTTAAAAAGCCCGTAAACTCGGGCATTTTCGTCATCACCATCTTTGCCGTGGTCGTCTTTTTCTTTCACTCCATTGTCATACTTCTTCTTCTTGAAATTTATTGGCGGTTGGCAAGAAACGTTAGGTGAGCATTACCGCCATCAACTCCACTGTCATACTTTCTGTTGTCCGCCATAATGTGAAAATATTGACTGATGCCCCGCCCCCATGCGTAGGATGCGTCAAATTTGGACCAATAATAATCAAGCATTCGTGATAGACGTTTTCCAAAACAAAATATTTTTCAGACACGCTCAAAATCCTCTTACTAGGGATAAAATTATTAATAATAATTAAAAAAAAATCTAAAAGCAACTAATTATTTAATTTGAAGTTAAATATTTAGCTTGCCAACTAAATCCATCCATCCATTTTCTAACACCCTTGTCCCTAGTGGGGTCAGGAGGTGCTGGTGCCTCCGGGCGAAAGGAGGAGTTCACCCTGGACAGGTCGCCAGTCTGTCGGGCAACACAGAGACAGACAGGACAAACAACCATGCACACACACTCACACCTAGAGCAGGGGTGGGCAACTCCAGGCCTCGAGGGCCGGTCTCCTGCAACTTTTAGTTGTGTCTCTACTTCAACACACCTGGAGAACTTGACTGCATTTAGGAGGTGATTCAGCTATTGGATTCAAGTGTCTGCGACAGACTGGCGACCTGTCCAGGGTGTACCCCGCCTCTCGCCCGGAACGTAGCTGGAGATAGGCACCAGCACCTCCTGACCCTATTAGGGACAAGGGTGTGAAGAAAATGGATGGATGGATGGATTCAAGTGTGTTGGACCAGGGAGACATCTAAGAGTTGCAGGACACAGGCCCTCAAGGACCAGGATTGCCCACCACTGATTTAAAGAGACCAATTAACAGTCATGTTTTTGGACTGTGGGAGGAAGCCGGAGTACCCGGAGAAAATGCATGGACAGGGAGAACATGCAAACTCCATGCAGAAAGAACCCGGGGGCCGGGAATCTAACCCAGGACCTTCTTGCTGCAAGGCAACAGTGCTACCAATTGCACCACTGCACCAGCTGCCAACTAAATATTTATCTAAAATTTTAATATCTTAATAACTAAACATAGTTATCAAGATAAATTAAATATAATTGCTAATAAATACTTAGCTGGAAATGTTGATATCCATAAATTAACTCCATATTGAAGTGGCCTCCATTTTACATGATTGTTGATTAAAGGGACATCAATAGATGGAGTAAGTCTCTCTTAAGAGACATGAAGGCTTGGATTTTTAGCACTCATAAATCACATTTTATCATATTATTGAATATTACTCATGTTTCAATGAATGATGAATATGTGGATTTGGATAAAGACACTTTGTTTGAGGGCAAAAGCCTTCGGCTATTATTTGTACCCTAGCCAGGTCATTCATTAGCTTACTTAGAGCAACAACAGGGTAACAGTTTCGTACTTTGTGGTTTGATCAAAGGGTCTCTGTGAGGCCTGCTGTCATCAGCACTTCCCTGCTCTGTTGGGTGAATGACACAGCTAGATAGGATCTGCGGAGGTCCAGATCTCACTCATCAGTCATTAACTTTCTCCTTAGCACAAATGATTATTGAAGGAGCTAAACTTATGTCTGACTGTTGCAATGGCATGAGACTTTCTGACTACACTGAGGACACACTGTTAGTTCTGGTCAAACAATTCAATTATAATAACCGTGGGAATCCTAAAGTTCATGAAACGTTGAGCTTGAAACCAAAAATGTTCATTGGAAAAGGTTACTGGCATATAGATATTTTTCCTAACATGTATTAGTGTCGATTTCTGTCCAAAACCTGTTTGAGGGACAAATGGTCCATGAGCTGATGGTGATGGATCTGGGCAGGAAAGCTCTCCTGCAGCAGTCTGTACTACAGCATATATGAAGAAGCCTCTGACTAAAGACAATGTTTTTCTAAGACAATCTGGTGATTGTCTTAGTCTCTGGTGGTTTGTTTTTATTTAAAATCCTTTATAAATTTCTCACACAAGAAACTGTGTTTACTTACAGCAACAAAAGCAAGAAATTGTGTTCCTTGTGTGAGTAAAAAAGAAGCGATTGATGATACATGCCATTTTTAGTTAAAGCAAAGTTGATCTTTCCAGTAGTTGAGTACATCAGTCAGTAAGTGTTTTAATTGGCTCTGGAGATATAATTATAGATATAGATGCTGCTAGATCAGTGTTATCTGTTTCGGCCTGCCTGTAATCATCCAGAAATAAAAACAGGCTTCACAAAGACACCGACAGAGTAATAGTGTAACAGATAGTCCACGCATGCTGCTGAACAGGGGGTTATTCATTCAGGCTAAAGCACAACCCCCGTGAATAAGTCGTCAACTGGTCAACATGGCGCTGAGTGCTGAGCGCGTCTGCATGAGGCCCTGACCCCAGACCTGCACCTGTGGACTCTGCCCACGCGATAAGATTAGATTCATTTCCTGGGATGCAAGTGCAAATATCAGCCCATGTGGCTGAACAGCAGAACAAGTGCACAATTACACAACACTGTATGAAACGCAAGAGGCTTCATGGCTCAGCTGGGACTTTTACATGCAGGCTTCAGATCTGTTTGAAGTTCATCTTTTATGTCTAGTCATTCATGTACAAACGAGTCTTTCATTAAATTAATGCAATAATGCTGGAGCTTATCTCCTGTCCAAGTGATCATAAACGTTATCGGCTCCAAAAGCTGATATCCTGACTTTAGACGGAGATGAAACAACCACACGATTTACCTTTCTTATGAAAACCAAGAGAGAAAGTACATAGATTTCAGACATTCATATGTTTGTTCTCTTTGTTCTTTCAAGCAGATAAGTAAACAGCAGTAAAGATAAGGTGAGGCATGACAACCAGCATGTAAAGGGAACGAGGGGTGAGCGCATTCTGCAGAGACGCAAAAAGATGCAACGATGTAGAAAAACATCAGGAAGACGTGACTCGTTTAAATGAATTCAACAAGATCTGGAATTTAAAACAACCTGTATGGTTTTATTCAAGTTTGAATTCACAAGCCTTCACAAAGGGTCATAATTATTCATACAGCCCCAAACATATGCATACACTGACTCTCAGAGTCAGTGTATGCTGACACAAACAATACACAGTCTCAGAAGAGACAATGTTTGTGTTTGTGGCTAAACAACAATTAATAAATAGTTGAGATAATCACTTTTACTGATATCACAATAGTCTCACAAAATATTGTGATGAAATTTTAAGTCCATATCGCCCACCCATAGATTAAAATGGCTTTCCTTTGCTACGTGAGATGACGTGTGTTTGTGTATTGACTCTATATAAATAGTCTGCATTTATATGGTGATTTATCAAGTCAGAGGACTCCAAAGCAACTTACACGACATTCACACACTCATGATTGTGAGCTACATTGTAGCCACAGCTGCCCAAGAGGCAGAGTGACAGAAGTGAGGTTGTCATACAAGCTGAAATTATTCATGTTCATCAAAACTCAATATAACTAGCAGAAAGTTTGAACTGAAGACTCTGACTGCTGAAAATGAACTAAAGTGGCTAAAGGATTTCCACAAATATGCAACCATAATTCAAAAGATGCTTCTGAAATGTAAAGCAAACAAAAACAAACTCCTAGAAAAATCACTTCCATCAGAACGAGAGCCTCCTCCTCGTGTGCTCTGGTTTTAATCTTATCGCTCGTTTCCTCTCTCTGTTTTTCTCTCACTGACACACTGATTTATCAGGGTTCACGTAAAAGGCTGAGCACCGTCCTCTGATTGGCCGTCAGCCGGACAACACCCACCCAGCCGTAGGGACGTGACGGCCAGGGAGGGGGTCAGCATAAAAGCAGGTGATAGGTTGTGTGAATGATAAAATAAAGGCCTGCTCAGCAGAATTACATGCATGTTTAAAGTGGAACAGAAAGTGTCTTCCTGCTTGCTTAATAATGGTTTTTGTCTCACAATCTGCTCATGTTGGCATTTTATTCTTTCAGTTTTACATCCTAAAGCTGTCAGAGTAACTGCTGCTTCCTCATTTGTTGCGCACCCCGTCCTTGTGCTCATCAGGCCTCTTCATGCACAAAACCTGCAAGAATCAGTTCAATTTTAGTTATTTCAGTGAAAACCCAACAAGAGTTTTGAGATCATTTAAATGCACAGAAATAACTGCACAATAAAATCTGGATCAGATTAAGGTCCTAGAAGTTTTTCCTAAAAAAAGAAAAAGTCAAACTTGATGATTCTGCACAAATTTGCAAATGAGTCCAAAGCCTCTAAAGTAAGCGTGTCCAAACGGTTAGTCTCAAAATCATTTAGTTAAACGTAATCACAGGGAAATAATTAAAACACTGAAATCACTGATTGTTTTTTTAAGATAAATCATAACATCCCCAGATTTTGCACATTTTGTTACACAAAATGAAAGGTAAAATGTTCAAACTTTGTTCTAAGAAAGGAATTCAGATCAGCCTAGTTAAATAATTTAAATAAAAGCTGATTTGGGGGCCAAAAAGTTGGCTTTCAGAAAAAGTCTCTGGAAAAAAGTGGTGCTACTTATTATAAATAAAAAAAAATGGTTGAGAAAAGACAAATGATTTGCGCATTACTTAACATTTTCCATTGCAAGTAAATTATGTCAACAATGATTACACCCGTAATAAAAATTCAACCAGTAAATTTGTATCGTTCTTGAGCTGCAGTTGGGGCCACAAAACTTAGTTCAAGGGCCACAAATGGCCCCCAGGCCACACTTTGGACACCCTTCCTCTAAAGAATTAAAGGACCAGACTTTTGTTGTTTTAAACTTATTCGGAGATGTCATTTCTACTCACCACAACTTTTATTTCAGATTTTTAAAAAAGAAGGCCGCATGTTTATTTTTATGGCTTTACGTTGCAGAATTACATCCTGAGTAGCAGAAGCCAAAGGGCGAGAAGATTACCGTCACACGTCTCTAATGTCTAGTATTCTGTCAATTATTGTGCAGATAATAAATCATTCATACCACAAAAAATCCCACTGTTAATAGAATAAATTTATTTACTACAGGTGCAACTAGAATACCAGCGACAGGCTTCTTTACTCCAGTAATTTCATTCACATAGATTTATTACTAAGAATCCAATCAAATCAGCAAATTCATAATTTTTTTTTAGACAAATCTTTAAATAAATAGTACCTTTGCTATCCAAGAGGATCCAGATGAAGCTCATCAGATGAACACGTTGTTTATTCTGCATCCGGGTTTCCTGAATTTGTGAATCTTGATAAAAGCAGCTTTCAGTAACTCCATCTGACCACCTGGTGGCGCTGGAACATTACAGTTCTGATGCCGCACCGTGACTCAATCTGGAGGTAAACTGCGCACTGACGCTTCCAAACTCAACCAAAATATAATATAAACGTTGAGTCTCTGTATAAAGCAGCGCTTCAAGACAAATGTCATCTAAACACGAACAAGTCCGAATTATAATATGGATAATTATAATTTGCTGTTCACTCTCGAAGAATTCACCAAGATATTTGATTTAACGCGTTATTATTTTGCTCACAGTCTCTTTGCTATTAAAGACCCGGTTTCAAACTGAGATCTCTGGCGCCCTCTAGGGGAGAATCCCTAACCTCCATTTCTTTCCCCTCCCATAATTATTATGGAGAAAAAACTAAACTTACACATTAACATGAACTGTAGGGTAATTGAAACTGCGCTTTTTAATTTCTTTTAGTCAAAAGTATTCGCATTACAAGAAAAAAACAATGTATTTTAAAAGGTATTTTATCCGATAGGTCAGGGGTTTGTGGCTCTTCGGACCCTCGACAGTGACTCTTAACTTTGCTAATAATTAGAAGGGACCAGCTGATGTTTTAAACATAGATATGCTGACACAATTAGGTTTTTAACAGTTTTTTTCAGCATAGTTGCATTGAATATCTACAAAAATGACACTAAATGAAGCAGTAATATGCTGTTATATGTTTTTCTTGTCGTTTGTAATCTATGTTTTTTTTTATTTACATCATTTTCTTCCCCACAGAAAAAACTAGCCATCCTCTTTTAGCTAAATTGTGTTTATCTTTATTTTAAATCCTACAAATAGAGACAAAGTGGTGGTTCTCTATAAATTACAAAACAAATGTCTAAAGGCGATATTTTTCTCAATTTTATTGGATGTCTTTTTTTCAAGAAGTCATGTGACATTTTAGTTTTTCTTTTTTGCCTGAGAGCAAAAAGCTCTTTATGCTACAAAGGTTGCAGACCGCTGAGGTAAACGGTTTGCACTCAAAGGTGCAACTTTAACCCAAATAACAGCTTCAGATTCCAGATGATAAATAATTAAACCCTTAAGACCAAAATAAATTCGGAATTTTAAAGATTCCTCATCTGTTTCTGCTTTTCAACATAGTCAAATTCTGTATTCAGACATTTTTTCATTTTGGTTCGGTTATGTTTTACCTTAATCTAAAAATATTGTTGCACCTGCTGATCTGTTTACCGAAGAGCTACTACACGCTTATGATGAAGTCATATGAACAAACTTAAATCAGTTGAGATGACAGTTTTATTTTATTGACAACAATCTTCATGCATTTCATTCTGAAGCTATTTTCCACTCTTTTTTTTTTTTTTGCTCTGAAGCCGGTTGCACTGAAACTTGGCATGCATTCAGAGGTCGAGAGGTAAAAAGTTTACGCAGTTCCCACGAGAACTTTCCTGTCGACTGCCTCTATTCAGGAAGCTGCGGCTTCGACTTGCAGCTACTCACATCTCTTCATCAGCAGAGCGCGTATCTGTGTGTGCGCCCTGAACGCACCCCACGTGTCAGGTGGCCCAGCAGCCGACCCCAGAGGAAGCACGGTCAGACCCAGGGAGGTCAAAGAAAGGTCAAACAGCCTGTTTTTGTCAACACTTTTCATGTGACTCCGCCCCGTCAACTGCCTGTCAACCACAGTCTGCAGCAGCGATTATGAAACTACGGTACCAAACGGAGAAGTTGGAGGGTTTCCTGTCTGATCCACCACTGAGCTCAACATTGCAGCAAATTTCTGGAGGCGCAGAACAAAGCACAAGTCGTTTTGGAAAGATAAAAGTTCATATTTATTAAACATAAAATTAGGGAAAATAATACATAAAAAAAAACTAGTAGAGTTTTGGTCCCAGCAGATTTTTTTTTCTTCAAACTCTGATTTCATCTCAAGTATCTCTGGAAAGTTTGATCCAAAGAGAGCTGCAGAGACGGCTCCTCCACTCCGCTGTGACACAGAGCAGAGGTCATTACAGGCACAATTCAACAGAAATGCTTCTCAGCACCTTTAGTATATCATTAATCAAACATTCTAAGCTAATTTAGTTGATCAATAAAAAATTATTTTCTCAGAAAAGACTAAAAAACTTATTTTTAGTATAGAAAAGTTATGTTTTGATCTACAAAATCAAGAAGAATACGGCTGACTTTGACTGTAAGCCACAGAAAGTCATTACCATGGAAACAGAATGCTTACAGATTATAAAAGCAAGTAAATGGAAAATTGAGTGGAAGAAAAAAAATACACAACCAACAGCTAGACGCTAGCAAAGTTCTGTTTTCAGATAAAAATAACCTTTGATTTTCATTTGGGAATTGATGTCCAGTGTGAAGTTTAAACTTTCAGTAAAGATTTAAGGATCCATGTCATCTGCTGGTCGTAGTCGTCTGAACTTTATCAAGACCAAAAGCAGCACAGCAATATACCAGCAGATTTTTAACAACTTGCAGTGGAGTTGATTCATACAAAATTTGTTTAGTTTTGTAAAAGTGGTGGCTGGTTGACCTCTGGAAACATTTATTAATTCCTTATATATATATATACATATATATATATATATAAAATTCTTCACAAATGTAGCACAAACATTTGATAACAATTTCAGTTAATTTGAAAAATGTAGTTGGCCAACTTTATGTAATTGGAGAGTACAGAGTGAATTTACTACTTTCTGTTTTGCCTGTAGATATTTTTCCACCACATCTTTTCCTTCCACTCAACTTTCCACTAAGATGTTGTGTCTTTCTTAACATTTGAAACTGAAAAAACATTTTTATTAGTCTTGGAAATTCTTAGATTTCAAAGTAATGTCAGTATCTGTAAGCCACAGAAATGAACAGAAAAAGAAAAACAAGAAGAATTAATCTATACACTATTCACGTTTTATCAGCTTTATTTTTTACACACACACCTGAGGATGTAGGTGACACTGAGGATGCAGAGCGACTGGCTGGGATTGGATCTGGATCTGGACGGCTGGACGCCCGGGATGACGGCGCTGTGACTCTCCACCCAGACGTAACCTCCGCTCCTCACCAGCATCCTGTACTGACCGCTGACCGACTGATTCTTTAGACACACTGCAGGATCAGGTGAGATCGTCACACAGGTGTAGTTCTGTGTGTGTGTGTGTGTGTGTGTGTGTGTGTGTGTGTGTGTGTGTGTGTGTGTTTGTGTGTGTGTCAGGGCTTACGGTTCAGGTGGTTTTTGTTCAGGCAGCTTGTGTCCAGCGTGTGACAGAGATCGTAGATGGATCGGCCCAGCAGCTCCTCCGGCCGGTAGCCGAGAAGAGAAGTCACTCTGCACAAACACCAGTTTCATTTATTTCACAAAACAGAAACTTTCAGACGAACGCAGCATTTTTTAACATTTTTAATGAAAGATTTGGAATAAGGCGTCAAAACCCAAGCAGGGGAAATGGGAAAAATTAGCAGTAAAAGGAAACATAGTTGCTTTTTCTACATTTTTATGTCAAGATTAGACATATTGATGTGAAATGTTCTTGAAATCTCTCAGATTATTTCTACAACATAAAACTGTTTATATAAAAATAATCTTTATTAATGTTGAATAATGATTATTCAACATTAATCTTCAATGTTGAATAATCATTAAAGATTAAGTAATCATTTAATCATTTAAATTAAATGATTTGTGTAATTGAATGAACTTTAAAGTTTAGAAAAAACAGTTTTTCTAACTAAATAAATTATTTTTGTAATATTTTTGGTTGAGCAGATTGAACTTTTAAAGGCGTTTTAAAAGTCTGCCAATTTAAACTTTAACACCTTCAGCAACTTTGTTAATTTTATCCAGAAAAAGCCCTGACAAATTGACACGGACATGTATTACATGTAACGATTTTACTTCCTTTTTAAACAATGTTATCGCATCCAGCACTGACAAAGGAAATATTAGTTCTGCTTAATTACACAAGTATAATGACGAGCAAATCTAACATACGATAACTGAGAGGTTATAGTTTGGAGAGATTATAATAGATTTTTATTTCTAAAAGTAAATATTTCTTCTTACTACTTCCAAGCTGCTACACTTTCTTTAGCTGTTTTGTGTATTTATTGAATTATTTGTACTTATCAATAATCACAGTGTTTAAGAATTTCACAAATTTATATATTAAAACACAAACTTTGCTGTATTTTAATGGGATTTTGTGTGATAGACCAACATGAAAAGGTGAATCAGAAAGAAAAAAAATATGTTATGAATTTATATTATTGTATAAAAGATGTGGATTTCTTTCTCCCACCTGAGCTGTGGATCTCTGCAGCTCCCTCAGAGCCACCAGAGACCTGACGGCTGGTGGACAGACATTTTCTGGTAGTTGTGGTATTATTTATTTTAGAGCAACTCTGCTTTAAAACTTTTAATTTGACCCATTTGTTTTGTTTTTGGGTGCATATGACGCCTTCACAGACCAGATGAAGACTAAAATCCATATTATATTTACTTTATTTATCACCTTGATGACATCTGATAGCTACTGGTTGTACTGGATTTTATTCAGGCTTATCAGATTAAAATGTGTGAATATAAAGGCACAGCACAATCTGTTAAAAAATGAAACTATTTTCCTTCTATTTTACAATGAACCCCTACTTTTGTAAACAAATAAATAAAATATTAAAGAACCTTTTGCAGAGGACTACACATCAAAACATGTTGCTTGTTTATACTGTTATTGATTGAGTTTTGCACATGCTCACTTTGCAGCTGTCGTGTCTTTATCACTTTTCTCCTCATTGTCTCATTTTCTACTTGTTGCTAGAAAACTTTTATCATGTGAAACAAAGACTGGGTTATGGTTTCAAGAAAAAAAACCCAATTAATTTAGAGAACATTAAAAGTTTCCTACGTTCTATTGTCTTGAACTGAAAGGAACTGGAGTGACTGGAGTTTTCTGTGTGGTTGCAGCGTGACCAGCGTGTGTCACGTAGTCGACCGCTTCCCCTCTTCCACCTGTTGTTTCACGCTGGAGGGAAATTCCTCTTAATTCTTGGACAAAATTGGAGGTTTGGAAAACAAAAGTCAGCTATTTTGGTGATTCACTGCAGATTTCCCCTGATAACACGTCTGTTACTCTAAATAACACTCTAATTTTATATTGCATATTTTTATGAGCTGAAGAATAAAGTGACAGTGTTAAAAATAACTGTAGTATTGTCGTAGAGATAAATTATTTCAGTAATTTAATTCAAAAAAGTGAAGCTCAGACTTCAAATAAAAACCAAACATTTGGTAACCTAAAAAATGGCCGACGGTCGCTGACACGATACCAACGGTCTGCAACCGTTACAATCCAAATTTTTACATTTTTGCCCTCAAACTAGCAAAATAAAAACTCATTTAGAAAAAAAAACATGTCATTTTTAAGATTTAAGTAAAAAACTTACAAAGAGGATAGATAAGCTATTTTTCCAATGAGATGCTAATCTTTTTTTAAACATAAATGATAGACAACAATTTATTTCGATAAATAATATTTGTACTTTTAGTTTCATTTGTCGTGAAAATCCATTGCATTTATTCCATGAGAAATGGGGAAAAACTGCTTAAATCAGCAAATTTTCATATTTAAAAATATTATTTACTGTTATTTTCAATCAAATATATAAAATATTTTCTTTATTTTCAACCAAAGAACCATTGTTCAAGGTAAAAAAAAAAAAAAAAAGCCACTTGCATAAACCATTGAGTGCTGTACTCTAGAATACTAATGGGAAGTTGAGTGGAAGGAAAAACTGAACTGTGGTTGATCACCTCCATCAGATGCTGCCCTGATGCAGCGATTCAGTTGGTAACTGAATTAGGCTTAATCATAAAAGTGAAAGTAAATGAAAACTTTATACAAGTCTGTGTGGAGAAGCTACAAGTACATACTGTGTTATTTTCACTTTTTGAACTGAGTTAATGGCAAAATGAGGCAATAATTATTTGCTGAATTAGAGAATAATTCAGCAGGAGGGCGTCACCTCGAGCTGAAGCCAGTCCAGGCAAGCTGAGGAACTTCATCAGTGCAGACTGAACATCTGCATAGCTTAGCATGAGGTTAAGTGATGTTATTTTCAGGTGATCACAGCAATATTTTTATTGATTTTTTTGAGATGCAATGGTAATTAACCAGAGTGAAAAAATGCATAAAAAAAAATTCCATTAAAGAAATTTAATGGGAATAATTTATGCAATGTAAAGTGTTTTTTTGACCTTATCTGGGTTTCGCGGTTGCCATGTTGGTTAATTCCTCTGCACTTGTTTCTTTACTTTACTTTATGTATTTTTGAATTTGTTTTCTTAAATTACTGTCAAACGTTTTCTTCTTGTTTTAGGTTTTCCAGCTTCATTTGCAGAAATATAGATGCAGTAGCAAAGAAAAAATAAAAAAGGCTTTATTGATTTATTGCGTTTTAATGGAAGTAATTAGTAATATCTAACTTTTATTAAATTTACATAAATAAATCATGATGTTTTTGCTATCCTATCATCAAAACCTCATATAGTTGGTGGTTAGTTGGACCCACATCCAAAATTAATAGCTAATTTTTAACAAACTGCAATGTTTCTCTATGAGAAAAAAGCTTCAGACTGAGAAAGAAGCAATTATTTAAAGAAATATTCAGACTAGTGTAACAGGATGTCTTGGTTCGTTAAAAGGAAGTGATAATAGGGTTATAAACAGTCATCTAAGTAGCTGTTTTCAGACCTAGTTGCAGCCTGACAGGTTCTGGTGAGATTCAGACCTCCCATCTTATTCAAAGATGGTCACAGAAAAATAAAATATAGCAATACGGAACTGAACAAGTAAATGTGGAAGTAATTACAGTTACAAATTTGGACAAATAAAAGTAGAAAGACAGAAATAGAGCGAGACAGAATGCAAGAGATAAAACTAACCACCAGAATTTGTCACACGAGGCAGTTTGGCCTCTTCCTGTTAAACCTCAAGTTCACTGTAATTTACCATCTTAACCACTGAGAAGACAGAGGTTGCCACCGAGAGGTGGGTCGGACTCAGAACCACAAAACAAAACAAAATGCTCTTTCAAACTCAATCAAAGTCAAGCCTTGCTGGGCCTGTCACAATAACAAATTCTGCTGGATGATAAATTGTCCCAGAAGTTTCTGCCATAAACGATAATGTTGTTGTTTTGAGACCATTTTCAAGTAATTATAATACAAGAACACATTTTCAAAGATCAATACACTTTAAGTTCTGATGAACATTTACTACCGGGACTGGAAGACATTTTAAATATCCAAAATAAATAAACAAAACAGAAACAACAAATAAAATGAATCATGGAGTCTCTGTAAACAAAACTGTCCTTCAAAATAAGGGCAGGTTGAGACCAAATCACCAGACTGAAGAATTTTATCATTTGATAGAAAAAAGATAAATTATGCAAGTGAAAATTATTGAGTTTGCTTTAATTTATCATGCGATCAATTCATTTATTGATTATTCTCACAGGACTAATCCTCGTATACTTGATTTATTTTAATCTGAACGTCACAAACACAAAATAATTCAATATTTGGGAGAATCTAAGACTTGTGCCATAACTTGTCTTATAAAATTTGTCACCTTTTGGTGAAAACTAAACTTGCTCTTCATATGTGTGCATCTTTTTTTATTTAATAATCAGCGTAAAGTGATTTGAATAATGTAAAAATAATGACACTTTTTATAGTGCGCAAAAGCAAAGCACTCATACATACATAAGTTTAAAAAAAAAGCTAAATTTAATGCTATTTTTTTCCATTTAAGTCCTAAATTTGAATAGTAATCTTCTATAAAGTTACTCAAACCTGCAGGAGGGTTGTTGAAAACTGAGATCCTACAAACCGCGGCTGACGGCGGTGAGTTTATGCACCTCTGGTCGCAGTATGTGAACCTCATGTCCATGCTGTGCTGGCTGGTGAAGGTGTGCGTGCTGAGGAGTGTGTGTGAGAGCGGCAGAGGTCGGCAGGTCAGCAGCAGGCAGGACACCGAAGACGAGGCCGCGCACAGCTTCACTCTGCCCTGACAGTGGAGCACCTGGAGTCATGGAGAGCAGAGTTAACAGCAGCGCCAGAACCCGACTTCCCGGGTCTGAAGTCTTAACCTGCACCACCGACCTTCCAGGTGGTCGACTTGAGGTTCCCGACTCTTCCTCGGTGCGTCAGAGCACTTTTTATCCTCATGACGAAATCCCTCTTCTGGCTGCACCCAAGTTCTCCAGAGAAACAGATACATTAGAGCATTGCTTTTGAAAACTGACGACTTTTAAGCGAGTATTAAACCTCGTTTTCATTAAGGCTACATTTCTGCATTAAAAATGGCTTATTTTATTGGTCTGATGTAATATTCTAATATTAAATGTTCCGTTTTCATTAACAGTAAGCGGCAAATCCTCATTGCTAACAGAAATAAAGACTTTCAAACAACCATCTGTGTAAAATTAATTTATACATTGAAAAAACACAAAATCCTACCAAGTATTTTTTTTGTCTAGTTTCAAAAGCCAATATTTTAACTTGCAAGTAACTTTTCAGCAAAACATAGGAGCTTGTTTTAGGTCAATAATTTCATAATATTGATAAAAAGTACTAGTTCAACTGGCAGATTATTTCACCTATAACATGGGAAAAATGTCTTGTTACGAGTGAAATAATCTGAGTGGCTCTAGTACTTTTCTTTAATCAATATTAAGGAATTATTTACTCAAAACAAGCTCCTATATCTTGCTGAAAAGTTACCTGTAAGTTAGTTTTGTCTTAAGATATTAGGACTTGAAATTAGACCAACAATACTTGGTAAGATTTAGAGTTTTTGCAGAGTGAGATGCAGGTTACTAGGTGATAAAGTTCCTGAAATAAACTGACTTCTCAATAATAATCTGGTTTGTTAAATGTATATTTAAAGGTAGGGCTCAATTAAAAATGTGAAAATCAGGTAGCGTCTTCACACACAAAAGGATGTATTTCAATCATTTATTTCTGGTCATTTTAATTATTATGGCTTACAGAAAATGAAAATCCAGAATTCAACATCTTGAAAAAGTTAAAATATGAAATAAAAAATGCATTGTGGCCTAAACAATCATCGGAAGACTATCGAACAGTTGATCTGCATAAAATCAGACTCTACAAGTCGGAGCTGCGGCTGTTCACAGAGAACAATGTCCAAGCATGCTGATGGAAAGTTGAGTGTAAGGAAAAACTGCAGTGGAAAGAGATGACCGAAAAAGAAATTGGATTTTCATCGAAATGCTTTAAAACACACCAACCTGCAGTCAGACGTAGGTTATGTCTGATTTCCTCGTGATCACACGGGTGAGTATATTCAAAGAGGTTGTGCCCCATCAGCTCAGTCTGCCAGGAAACAAAGAGTTAAAAAAACAATAACCTTAAAGCAGAAAGTACCAGTAAAACCTCTCACCTGCAGACTCACCTGGCTCAGGCCCATGTACTTGCTGACGTTGTCTGATAAGAAGATCATGTCTCCCACGGTGGAGAGCACCATGAGAAATCCCTCCAGGATCTTCAGGTACATGCTGGTTTCATCCAACGGGTTCAATCCCTCCGTCTCTTTCCCCAACTCAAACCGACACTCGTCCCGCGCCTCTCCTCCGTGGCGGTATCTCACGCTGTGTCCGAGCGCCGAGTGCGACCCGGCAGTTTCTGTTTTGAACCCAGGAACAGAGATGAGTTTTTAGAAAGTTGTGCTGCTGTGAATGATGCAAATGGCAGAGGAAAGGATGTGGTGTATTTTTGTACATTTCACATGTTTGTGAGTCTGTTGCAGGTGTGAAGTAGTACTTCCTCCGTCTGACACCTAAAGAATTTCCTTTGTCAGGTTTTATTCCTCTAGCAAAGATTACAGGCGGTAATAAATGATGAATCATGTATTTTTTATTTGCCTTTGTTCATTTGAACTGAAAGGGAATTTAGTCAGATTTTTTTTAATGAACTCATAAGTCAAAAAATATTTCTTAAAATTTGGTCTCTGCAGCCAAAATTCATCTTCATTTCTGCACTGTTTGACTATTTAATCACAATAAATGACTGATTTGTTTTCGAGGTGTTTTCACCTTTGAGCAGCGCCTGCATGCGTATGTAGCTGAGGGTGAGGCGGATGACGGAGGGTTTGTCCAGATGAGCTCTGACGGAGGGCTGGAGCGGCAGGAGGCGGGACAAATCACCAAACACGTCCGACTCCACGCGCCGCCGCCGCCGGGCCGCCTCACGGCTGATCGCTCTGCATGTGGCAGAGACCAGAAATCATATTTCATACCATCGATATGAAATAATATTAGTAATAATAATATAGTAGGGGCAATCAGGTAAGAAACTATAAAGTATGAACAATTTAGTTGACAAAAAACTAACAATTATTGTCATTGGATAAAGGATAGTGAATTTGGCAGCAAAATATTACTGGAGTATGAAGAAATAATACAGAAAAATCATAAGTCTGTGTATATATGCACAAACACACATGTATACATATATATACCTACTGGTGCAGGTAAATAAACAGATAAAAAAATAATAAAAACAACTAATTACAGAAATGTAAACAAAAATGGCAAAGGGAACAAAAAACGTAAATAATAAATACATCTGAGAAGTAAATGAAATGAAAAAAAAGAAAAACATTCAAATCAAAAGTTCAGAATTTACATGAACTATAGTTTACTGAGTTATAGTCATGTAATCGTGGTGTACAGAATATTTTGAACTTGTCGAATTTCCCTCATTATGCAAGTTAAATAACTAAACATGCTAAAACACTGACACTGCCTGATTAAAAATAAAAAATGCTCACTTTGTGACTTTGTGACCTCAACTATAAAACAATTGCAGCGAATTTCTCAACAAGTGAGGAAGCGAATGAGACTTCTCTTTTATCCAATTTATTCTTGTTCTAATTTCCTCCAGATTTAAAAAGAAATCAGAAAATGAAAGGTTTACCGTCTCTTCTCCTTGTCGGCCGTCATTGCGTCCTGCGGAGTTCCCAGACTGGCGGCATGGCGATGATGCTAACAGAGGTTTCCCTGCAGCACAGATGAGTTGGCCTGGCTCCAGTGAGTGTCACCTCTCCCCTCCTGCATGCAAATAGTCAAGTAGGTCTCCAAAGACCAAGAGCTGTGATTGGTCGGCTGGCCAGGAAAAGCATCACCTAATCCCCTCCTTCCGCTCCTCCCTTTTCAGGCTTCAAACTTTCTCAGCATCTCCCAGATTTGACTCTAAAGCGCAACAGCATGAAATAATAGTAATAAAAAAGGAGAGAAAGAGGGAAAAAAAGCAGACAGAGTCGTCTGGGGTGGATGTAGACAGCTCAGTGTTTTATTGGAATCAGACCAGACGGGGGACTAGCCCGGCTGTTGCACTACATTTTTGGCACAGAGTAAAAGATAAGAGTGACCAGGAACAGCCGTACCCCTGGGTGCACAAAGCGTCACTACACACTGACTCTACTGCACAGACAAGCAAACCGGCCCGTCTTCAGATCGCTGTACAAGAAACGTGACAAACCGTCCCTCTTTGTGTGTGCATGTGTGGTTCAGAGAGAGATAGACAGTGAAAGGGAGGAGGAGGAGGAGGAGGAGGAGGAGGAGGAGGAGGAGGAGGAGGAGCAGGGGTGTGTCTTTGAGTTCTGTGTTGATGAAGAGTGTGGTTAATCAGATTATGTATAAACATTCTAGAGGGCGAGAGTCAGTGAGTGCTGTGTGTTTGAAGTGAGAGGTAATTCAGCTGCTGGTTCACCAAGTTTCCTAACAACCGGCTGTAACAGACCTATAATGGTATAGTTATAGTTTTACACATAAAGGTTCTTAATCCTCCAGATACACTTTACAATAATAATAATAATAATAATAATAATAATAATAATAATTAATATAATAATTAAAAAAGACAGCAATAAGAAAGAAAAGCCATTTTGAAAAACAAAATAATAATAAAGCAAAAGTGAGAGCAGTTTTTGGCTGAGAGGGACAAAGAGAAGCAGGGAAAAGAGGAATTGCTGAAAGGGAAGATGGGCGAAACATCGGTGGTTGCTATAGATACAGAAATGCAGAAAACAAAAAGTCGCGCACGACGGGGAGGAGATTGAAGTTCACACATTCATGCGCACAAAAATGTACATTCACAATACTTGGAGAAAAAAAAAGAAAGAAAGAAACGGGGCAACACATTCACACCGGCCGGCAGGTCTCTGAAACTTAACAGACGGATGAAACAGTTGGACACCGGAGTTTTTTTTACTGCTACACAGGCCGCCTGTAACACTCTGCTCCACATAATTAGTTCAATAGCCTGTAACATTCACTGTACATACAGCGCCTTGTAAAAAGCATCCATGCCCCAGTTAGGTTTCCATACTTTTTTGTCATTTCACAACAATTTTAAAATTATTTCAATGGGATTTTATCCGACAGACCAGCACAAAGCTGCATCACTGCAAAGTAGAAGCAAATTATAAATCACTTTCACAATATTTGACAGATAAAAATCAGAAAAGTCATCCCCCTTTACTGTAATACGTCTAAACAAAGTACAGTATTCCAAGAAGTTTCCAAAAAGTAGAAGCCACATTTAGGCAAGAGGGAAGCCATTGTTGAAGAAAAGTCAGAAGAAATTCTGTTTGCAGTTTTTACTATCACTACAAACCACGTAGACAGCAATCTCTGTTCCCAAAATGTTAATTTTTTGATATTTTTCTCCTGCACATCACCCTGAAAACAACATCTCCCTCCTAAAACATAGTGGTGACAGCATAATGCTGTGGCACTGCATTGGATGGAGATAAAAATACTTTAAGAAAACCAGTTTGAGGCTGTACAATTCTTTATATTTCAGCAGCAAGACGACTCTAAAGATACAGCCAAAGCTGCACTGGTTTAGACTGAAGCCTATTCATGTCTTAGAATGGCCTAGTTAAAGTCTAGACCTAAAATTAAATGAGAATCGATAGCAAGACTTGAAGACATTCTCCCAGCAATAGGAATTATCTTGAGCAATTCTGCAAAGAAAAACGAGGAAAATTGTCAGCCTCTAAATGTGCAAATGTGCTATTTGTCATTCTCCTTCCAATTTACATTTATGGATTCATGTTGTGTTGGTTTATCACAGAAAATCAACATAAACTACATCAATATTTACGGTTCTCACCTGAAAATAAAAGTGAATAAGTTAAAAAAAGGGTATGAATGATTCTGCAAGGCGCCGTACGTAGGACAGGAGGACAGAGAGTGTGATAGTCAAAGCAATTTCACCCAAAATCCAACAGAACAAAACATTTTTAAAGAAAAAAAACAAACGATAAAATATATAGATAGTCATGGTATTGCACAAAAGGGTGTTTGGCCCTAACTGGTCCACGATAAGGACAGTAATAACACAGGAAGGGTGCTTGTCCATGCGCAACGACGCCCCCTTTAAAGCAGACGATACCGACACAATACAGCCACTCGACACAGGCTATGTACAAGCCTTCGCACCGCCGCTCCGTGTGTGTGTGTGTGTGTGTGTGTGTGTGTGTGAGAGAGCTGGTGCTGGTGAGAGAAGCAGTGTGAGTGTATCCATGTGTCTAAACAGAATACATTTGTGTGAGAGCGGTGTGCGTGTTCATATTTATTGTCATAGTCATATTCATCATAAAACCCAGGCAACAAGAACGACACAATGCAAGTAAATAATGCTCCAGAAAAGTAACAACAACCAAGAGCTTTAAAAGGAAAAGATTGACCGTGCGAATGTGTGAGAGAGTGTGTGTTCTGGTTCTGCTGAGTGTAAGCCCGCCAGGCGTTATTGTTGTCTGATAGGTGTGTGTGTGTGTGTTAGGTCTGCAGCTCCTCGGAGGAGTTGTAGGAGAAGTCCTTGAACTCGTCCTGGTTGATCTGTTGGATGATGGCCTCGTTGGTCGGCGTCAGCACTGGGTCCTCCTTGGTGAAGTCCTGGTCGAAGTTATTCACATCTCGCTTGGTTTTCTGCAAGTGAAAGAAGCAAATTCTGAAACTTTCTAATAACCTGATGCTTAACACATTATACCACAGCGACACCTTCTGACCAAAAAGACTAACTACACTTTACAGAAGACTGAGTAAAAAGCCTGTCCCACTCTGATTTGCTCTAAACAACAGCAGCAGGAACACACACCCTCGTGCACCAATGTTAGCGTAGATGTGTGAAAACCTTAAAAATAATTGGTTGCCGTGGAGACTTGCAGTCTTGGTGTTGCAAGGAGTTAACGATGCATTCTAACGGAATCCCTGAGGGACCTTTGCAATGCAAAACATTTGAGTCGCATTTAGTCATGGCTTCTAACTTCTACTCTTTAAGTCAAATAAATCTTGAGAGTTTTAGATTTTGAACTTAAAAGTGTAAGTTTGTGAAACATAAACTTGCATTAGTAAGTTGTGCTAACTTTTTATTAGTTTTGTGTTACCTCAGATTTTTGTAAAAGAGATTTTTAAAGTTAGAAATAAAAAAAAGTAAGAAGAAATAAACGAGAGTGGGGACTTTAAATGGGTACTTATTTTAGCTTAATAATGTGAGTTAAATAATACAGGAATGTGAAACTAGATGAGGGCAATATTTTTGTATATTGTGAAATAATTATTTGGTTTAAATTGCAATTGTATTAAGTTATAAAAGATCCCAATTCAACATTAATGAATAATCAATACTTATGAATAATGTTCAGACAACTTGTCCACTTGATAAAATTAAAATTCTGATTTAAACCAAAACTTTTTTTGCATTTTCAAGGCAAGAACATTGCCTTAAAAATCCACACTGGAAAATTTCAGATTTTACATCAGGCCCACAGCAACACAGATCCTTCACCATATCTAACAGTAGGGATGATGTGATTTATTCACATGTACATCCATTATTTGAGTACAACATTAAGCATTTACTTAAGGAGGTTTTATTAACTGTCCTGAAGTTGGCTTCAGTGTGTTTTTTTTAGATCCACAAAATGAAAATTTTACTCAGATACCTTGGTGAGTTCAATTCACTGTATTCCTGGCTATGTGCAGATACAGCTGTGCAACACTACTATGACATCTATCCTGTTTTAACTTCGCTCAAAAAGCTTGAAGTTACACCACATTGAACCAGCTGTGTGCATTCACAGATAAAATCAATTTGCTTCTAAGTGTGTGAGTTTCTTACAATCCGGGGCTTGAACGGCGGTTTCACTTTTCTCTGCTCCAGTAGAACCCAGTCGATTTCCCTGAAGAAGGAGTGGGTCTTGATGGCCTCCTCACAGCCCTGGGTCAACACGCAGCCCAGACGCTTAGCCGGGTCTTTCGTCATGAACTGAAAACAAAAACAAATGATGAGATGAAAATAAGCTGAACACGTTGGAGGCAGATAAGATGGGATTGACTGACTGACTGACTGACTAACTGACTGATGTTTGGTTGGATGATGGATGGATGGATGTTTGGTTGGATGGATGGTTGGATGGATGCTTGGTTGGATGTTTGGTTGGATGTTTGGTTGGATGGATGGATGTTTGGTTGGATGGATGGATGTTTGGTTGGATGGATGGATGTTTGGTTGAATGGACGGATGGATGGATGTTTGGTTGGGTGTTTGGTTGGATGGATGGATGGATGTTTGGTTGGATGGATGGATGGTTTATTGGATGTTTGGTTGGATGGATGTTTGGTTGGATGTTTGGTTGGATGTTTGGTTGGATGGATGGATGTTTGGTTGGATGGATGGATGGATGGATGGATGGATGGATGGATGTTTGGTTGGATGGATGGATTGATGGATGGTTTATTGGATGTTTGGTTGGATGGATAGATCGATGGATGTTTGGTTGGATGGATGGTTTATTGGATGTTTGGTTGGATGTATGGATGTTTGGTTGGATGGATGGATGGATGGATGGATGGATGGATAGATGGATGGATGGATGGTTGGATGGATGGAGGATGTTTGTTTGGATGGATGTTTGGTTGGATGGATGTTTGGTTGGATGTTTTGTTGGATGGATGGATGGATGTTTGGTTGGATGTTTTGTTGGATGGATGGATGGATGGATGGATGGATGGATGGATGGATGTTTGGATGGATGGTTGGTTGGTTGGTTGGATGGAGGATGTTTGGTTGGATGGATGTTTGGTTGGATGTTTGGATGGATGTATGGTTGGATGTATGGTTGGATGTATGGTTGGATGTTTGGTTGGATGGATGGATGGATGGATGGATGGTTGGATGTATGGTTGGATGTCCGCTGTAACGCACCGATCTGAGGATGGACACGGCCTCCTTGCTGAGCCATACAGGATAGAGGACGTCGTCATGGAGAATCGACTCAAATAGGTCGTCTTCGTTGTCGGCCTCGAACGGCGGCTGGCCGGCCATCATCTCGTACATCAGAACCCCCAGAGCCCACCAGTCCACAGAGGCTCCGTACTCGAGTTCATTAAGGATCTGAAACCAGCAGAACCAGCAGAACCACACAGATCAGCATGACAGACACACACCCGGAACATAAACCTGTAATCTTTATTACCTACATTTTATTTAATTAGTTATTTATTATTTTCTTCCATGATAGCTTATTTTGATCAGATCTGAAATACTGATGATGAATTTTTTCTTCAATCAAAAGAGTTTTATAAAAACAAAACTAAACAAAAAATAACTTCCCTAATAACTTAGTTCATCCAACTACTTATTTGAATATTTTAGCATCAGTTTGCAAATCATTCAGTGTGACTGCACTGACGCACAAAGGGGTTCCTATCTCTTCTCAAAGTGAAATTTATAGTTTCTTCAGAATTAATTTTCTAAAATATTAATATTATATTGTTATTATTAAATAACAATAATATAATACTATTAATACTAGTAATTTTCAAGACACAGTAGGAACTATTTTTCTTTCTTGGCTTCTTCATTTTCCATAATTTGTTGTTTAAGTCTGAGTCTCTAGCTAAGCTAACTTTAGCTCACCTCAGGAGCAATGTAGTCAGGTGTGCCGCAGAAGGTGGTGGTGGTCACCCCGTTGATGATGCCCTCCTTGCACATACCGAAGTCTGCTAGCTTGCAGTGTCCCTCTGCATCTAGGAGGATGTTATCCAACTTCAGGTCCCTGTGAGAGCAGGATGCAGACAGAGGGGGAGGGTCAGTGCCATCTGCTTCCTCCAAAGGTTGGAATCAGGCGAGGAAGTCATTGTGTAAACTAGTGTTTTTCAAAGTGACGGCCACCAGGTGGCGTACAAGGCGCCTCAGAAAGTTGGAGGGAAGATGTGAAAAAAAATCAGAAAATCTAACCTTTTCAAGAATTATTATAAAATAAGAGTTAATAAGTTATTGAAATGTTATTTGCCATGTTCATCTTTCTAACTGGCTGCCAGTCTAACTTTTGCTCCTCAAGCAAAAAACCTTAAGAACTCATGGCTAACTAAAATCAAAAGGAAAGATGCATCATTTACAAATGCTAAACAAATGTAATAATCATTGAAAAGTGAATAAAAATGAGAAAGAAACATTCTAAAAGTCAATATTTCTTTACATATTTTGTTGCATTGTCTGTGGGTTTGTAATGGTTCCCTGGCTAAAGGGAATGATGTCTGTAGGGGTGTCCAGATATAACTTTTTCACTTCCGATATGATACAGATATTACAGCTTTGAGTATTTGCCTGATACAATATCATGACAAATTATACATACTTTCCTTAGTGTGGAATGGCAATAAAAAAAGGCTTGATATATAACTGGTTATATTACTCAGAGAACAATAATCAACAACAACACATATGAGAACAACGACCTGTTTATTATATGTATCAATAATGCTGGGGCAGACTAAGTGCTTCTAACAATGAGCTCATATCGGCGATTTTAGACACAGGTTGAAATTGGATACTCATATTTTAGGTGATTTTGGACCGATTTTTGCCAAGAATATCGGATCGGGATAATTCTAGCTATTTTGGAAAAGTTTGGGAAGACCTGGTGTTATATTCTTCTCAGAACGATTTAGTGGGAATGTCTGGTGAAAGAAGTTTTTATAAAAGTTTAAATGAAATTGATCAATCTCTTAGCCTCATGGTAGGGGTATTTACCGGTAGATGACTCCATTCCTATGTAAAAACATTAGAGCAGACGTGACTTCGGCGGCGTAAAAACGAGAGCGAGACTCATCGAACTTCCTGGATCTCTGAATCTGGAACATCAGGTCTCCTCCGTTCACATACTCCATCACAAAGAATAAACGATCCTGCACACAACAGAGAGGTAAGAGGATGAGACAAAGACAAGCAGGTGATTTAAGATTAGATTTAATTTTAAATCTAACTATTTTAGTGAACGGTTTCATTGCGCTCCTACCCGTGTCTGGAAGCAGCAGTAGAGCTGGGTGAGGTAGGGGTGGCGGCGGGCGAGGGCCAGGATGCGCTTTTCTGTCATGGTGCAGTCTACGTCGTCGTCCTGGAGGATCACATCTTTCTTCAAAACTTTAACGGCATAAACCTCGTCTGACCCCTTCAGCTCCCCCAACATCACCTGGTTAGAGCATAAAACAAAATCATAACTCTGTTCAAGAGTTAAAGTTGTTACTTCAAATCTTTCAAACAGAGGATCAAATCTACAGCTAGAAATCAACCTGACTGAAATACAGGATGGAAACTAAAGACAGTTGAGCAGAAACAAATGCCTGGAAACCTCCATGAGCTGAGGCAAAGCTGCAACGACGATCCACCAAAAATGACGTGAGAAACCGATAAAGCCATAAGGAAAACAACTTAGATTTATTGCAGCAGAAGGAGACGGTCTGCAGGGGTGTCCAGACAAGCAGGTGAATCATGGGGTGTACTTAGTTTTACCATTACTGGACATTTTTTCAGCTTTGGTAAATGTAATCTTAGAATTACTTGGATTTAGGACTGGCTCTGATCTTCAGATGCTTACACTGCAAAAACATATAAATTTAAATCTTAATCTTAAATCTAAGTATTTTAGTGCAAATACCTTAGTGCATTTGAAATAAGACAAAACTAATGTACAAGTAACTTCCAGCAAGATATAGGAGATTGTTTAAAGCAGATAATCCCTGAATATCTGCTTCATGTACTACTACTGGCAGAGCTGAGAGGAAACACTCAGCTGCTGTGCTATCAATAAAAAAAACTGTTTTATTAGAAGCATAATGAGCAGTAAACAAACAAACATTCCCCTCAAGCACCCCGATGCTGCTGCACCTTGCCAAAGCTGCCTTTGCCGAGGACTTTGATAAAGTTAAAGTCCTCCAGAGTCCTCCTCTGGATCTGTCCGTTCTCCCTGGCCGCCGAGGAGGAGGACGAGGAGGAGTTGGTGGGGGAGGAAGATGTGAGTTGGGGTCTTTGATCGTCGAGCGACAACGATTCCTGCAGGCGTGTTAGCTCTGCCAAGTCTGTGGGTGTCATCAGAAAAGCTGATCAGACGTAAGCAAAAAATAAAAATAAAAACACATGCTGCCTTCCTGTCTCCTTTTTTATTTAAGTTATATATACAGTTGGAATCAGACGTTTGTATGTAAACTTCTGATTTTGAAGACATCAACAAATAAATCTCTTGCATATTATTTCTCATTGTTGTGGCATTTAGCACACAGAAATAACTTTGGTGATTCTGACTGACCTAAAACAAGACAATCTTGTCCTTATTTAACTGCAGACAGTGAGGGAAACAGGTGAATGTTATTAGTCAGTGTACTAATAACACTGACTAATAACAGTGTTATTAGTTCAAAACATGATAAACTAATAACATCATGTTATTACTTCTGACTCTGGTTTAAACTGTGTACATCCCTCTAAATCCACATTTTCCTCCAGTAATAGCAATATAAAATATATATTTTTTATTTATTAATATACATTTATTTTACATCAAAGTACTAAATACATGGTGCAGTACATTACATGAATGAGAAAGAAATACAAAACAAACAAAGAGAAAGAAACATAAAATACAGTTTTAATGAATTAATATTGTTAACCGTGTGTGTGTGTTTGCCATTCTACCATTATGATTGCTATGAATATTACCAGTAATGTAATTATTTTACAATCTTATCACAATTATTATTATTATTATTATTATTATTATTATTATTATTATTATTATTATTATTATTATTATTATACTGGAGGAAACTCTTTGTTTTATAGCTCATATTCAAATAATAAAAGAAACAAGACTACTTCCACAAAGAGAAAGTTAACTTTCCACTTCTCAGCTTGCAAAGTGTGATAATGACTAACTGTGACAACCAAATGGTTGTGGGCGGTGCGGGATAATTCACGTCTAGTCCCTGTATGTGCATAAACACCTCTCTGTACTTATTTCTCACCATGAGCCACAATATTGTTGCTGGAATCAAGTGAAAACCTCTAACTGGTTTATTAGCAAGTTAAAAACTGTGTCCTGTTACAGCAGCTCATCCTAAGATGGTTTTAATAAGCCCAAAGCTTGTTTTCCCTCAACATTTTGTGCGTGTGCAGAGTGTTACCTTGCTCCGAGGAGGAGGTGGGGACAGCTGACTGGCTGAAGCTGTTGTCCTCCGTCTGAGAGACCTCAGGCGGAGACTGGGGAGCGTCCTGCCCTGAGGGCAACTGGGAACACAGAGAGACGACAAAATCATTCCCTCTGGCAGGGGTGTAACTTTGTGCTGCAAGTTGGTGCTGCACATTGTGGGGATGGCACTGATGCACCCAGAGTTATGGAAAGCCTTTTTTGTGCTAAGAAAATGGCCCAAACTTAGATGTGAAAGCCATACAGTCATATTTAATAAATTAGGATATACGTCCCGATGGAGGTTTATCAGATTAATACTACTTTTTGAAAATAACCTTTAAGCAGGTATTAAAAATACTAAGAGATATAAAGATGTCAAAACATCCATCTTCTGACATCTTTCACTTGGTGGGGGAATTACAAAAAATTCCTTCATATTTTGTTTTATGGAATGAGTCTATATATATTGGCTCAGCTACAAAATTCAGTAATATATTTTGTGAAGAATTATCACAATAATATATTTGCCTTTTATTACCTAATTTTACGTTTAAAAACATCAGCAACATTAGATTCTGTAAGCATTAAAATGTTGTCAAATAATTTTAAATAAACTGAATAAACAGTTTCTGTGTAGGCCAAATGAATCCTTGTCAGTGCAAACTTTATATTTTTCATTTGTGATTCTGACTACACAGCTGTCCCTCAACTGGCTGCCATAAAAATAAGATAATACTTTATTTTTCCCCTATGAGGGGGACATTTTTTAACATCTTAAAATAAATAACTTACTCAGCCTTTCTTATCAGATTGTTAAACTTGTTGTACTTCTGAACTACACATAGCAGATGAGATCTGATGTGTCTTTAAAATAGCAAAGATATTTCTTTGCTGTTAAATAATATAATAAGACAGGTTTTAATTCCTTTTCGTGTCTTTTCTGCCTCACCTGTGATTCTGCAGATGTCCCTGCTTCTGCATTCTCCTGAAAAGCACATAATGTGTACTAATGTCAGAGATGCTAGTGGAATCTGTTACAAAAGATGGATGTAGCAACATTATCTCTTATCCAACTTCTATAAAACCTGCCTTAAATTAAAGCTAAGAAAAGTGCTGATGTTTGTAAAATGTGTATTTTCTCTGGATACGAATATATAAATAGTTTGGTTTCTCAGTTCTGACCAGGTACAAGAGAGGACCAAGCAAATTTCTCTTTTATGTTGGCCAATAATTTTATTTAATTGCCGCTCTAGGAGTCACCGTTTAAAACAGATCAAACTTTGGCTCCTATGCTTCCAGAAATATTTCATCTTATTTGATGACTGCTTTGAATATCGCCACACTCTACGAACAAATGATGCAATTAGTTCCAGGGGGAGAAAAAACGTAGAAAAACAGGTGGTTGTATTCTTCTTCTTTTTTCCTGAGTCGTCAGCTGAACATCACACGCAGACCCGCTGCCATGGCAACCAACAGACAACAGCAGTTCCACAGCGCAGAAATTAAGTTCAAGTGTATCAGGAATTAACATAAACAAAACACACACAAAAAAACACAAAAACCACAACACAAAAATATTTCCCATACAAAAAAATAAGAACTCCAAAACGGACCACTCAGTCCATTACTGTTTTATGTTTGGTGAATTTTCCGTTTTAAGGCTAATTTTGCGATCATTAAGAAGTGATCGGTAGTTGATTAGCTAATTTAAACACCTGCTCCACTGATTATCTGTCAGAAATTGTGTGGGTCATCTTATTTTGTATTAAGTGAACTGAAACACACCAACCTGCGCAGCACAGGTACATATTAAGGTTGTCACAGCCAAGCTTTAGCATAACTAACCTACTCTATTTACTGTATATATTTTCTTTACTTTTTACTGACCTGCGAAATGTGATTCCCTTGGACCTTGTTATCTTGCTGTTGTAGCATTGACAACTAATAGCAAAACATTGCATCCCTTTTTCAGATTCTTTGCTTGATTGTGTCATTTTCCTGACCACCGATATTCCCAACTTGATGCAGAGCAGTAGCGCACACGGCGTGCTGCCGTGTAGCGTTAAGGTGCATGCACGCCAAACGAGTTTTGAGCGTCAGGCAGGTCTGGTTTTCATTCAAAGTCTATGTGGAGCACTGGACAAGTTAGATGCGCTCAACGCTCAAAATGTTCCAAATGGTTCAAACTTTTGAGTTATTTATATTTGCCCTATTTGTCCTGCGTCCTAAAACTAATTGCCCCTTGAGAATAAAAATGGTGCCTTATGTCTTATTTGGAGGCCAGTAAAAAACTTACTTTGTTTTTTAAGCCATTTGGAGGTGGATGTGCAGGTGTTGTTTGGTTCTTTGTTTTGCTGCATAACCAAAATCCGTTTGAGCTTCAGGTCACAAACTGATGCCAGACAGTTTGTGACCTGAAGATTCTCTGACAGGCAGCAAACAAATAAATGGCCTCTATCTATCACAGCTGGATGCTCCTCCAGAAACAAAATAGCCCCAGACCATGATTGTGTGACGTTCTTTCACACCTTCCAAAAAGTTCAATTTCTGTTTTATCAGTCAACAAAATATTTTCCCAAAGCTCTTTGGGAATCCTTAAGATGTTTTTTGGAAACAGAGAGAAGTGTCTTTGTGTTCTGTTTTTGTCTCAAACCTCTTCAATAGCTGCAGTCTCTTTCTTATTGTTGAGTCAAGAACGTTGACCTTGTGCTCCAATTCCTCCCATGTTGTTCTGGGTTATTTCCAAACTGGTAGGATTGTTTCTTATCTTTTCTTGGATTCCCTGAGATTAGAACATCACGTGTTGCTTTTTGAGATTTTACCCAACTTTATGTTGTCTTTTTGTGATTCTACAGGTCTGGACTTAATCAGGTTTAGGTGAAGAAATTGAACTTTGTCAAAAAAAAAAAAGTGGTTGATCACATTTAATTTGTGACTTAAAAATGGAAGAGAAATGTTTTTCACACAGGTCCAGGATGAATTTGATTGCTTTTTCCCACACTTTGGATTTACCCAGGTCAAATTGTCTGGTGATAAGATATGTTTGATGAAACATAATTGCAAAAGCAGAACTAGAAATATAAGAAACCACTCAAATAGTTTTTTAAAGGACAGGACTTTGCTGAAGAGTTCTTCAGTTTTAATAGTGGATCATGTAGTCATGGTGGCGGCGGCTTGGGCCACATTGTGTCCAGTTACCTTCCTCCTGCGCTGTGCTGTGCTGGAGATTTTTTCAGGTGTGACTCCCATGTCAGCCAGCACCTTGGCGATTCCTCGGGCGTCCACCCCACAGTTAGGAGCTACATTGGCCTCACAGCGCCGGTGCACGTTCATTTTACACACTGCGAAAACAGCAGGAGGACATGCAAGGAAGTCAGGTTTGACCTGCTGGAAAAAAGACTTTCTAGCTCTGGTATTGGACTGTGGAGTATGGAAACGGGTCAGAGGTCGGATGCACATAAAACAGGTATCCATCAGGATGCCACGGACACTACAACACTGTACGTTCATGTAGAGTATTGAACTTTCAGAAAATAAACATAAAAACACATAGATCACATAAAAAACATGATTCAGTGATGTCACCAACTCCAAATGCGGATAGGCTTTGTTAGAAAGTGTCCATTGGTTCAGCCACCAGCAACCACAGAATGTGTGACATGAATAGACGAAAGATGGTTAAAAAGACACTTTTCTTTCATTACAATATGCAACTGCCGTCACTCCAAAAGACACCAACCAAACACATAGCTTTTCAGCTGAAAAAACTCTTGGCAAATGTTGTGTCACATCTTATTTTAATTGCATGCTTGCCAAAAATAAATATTTCCCTGTCGCATTTTAGAGGTGCTAGATGAGGTCCTGTCTCCAGTCATCACATAACAGAAGACTAAATTAAATCCATCTGTCCAGCACAATACTGTGCAGAACCGCACCGGATAAAATTACATCTCACTTTGTCTGATGTTAATAGATAAAAAAAACTACTCAACAGACCAACCCTACACGCTATTAATGTTAAAACAAGCAGAAAGAGTTTAGCTTTTCACATGTTGGAATGAAAAATCTAGAGAATGTGACTATTTTTTTTATCCAATTAAATGATTAATTGCCAGAGTAATCAATAGAATAACTAATTACTGAAATAATCACCAATCTGTTGAGACCTCTTTACATGTTTGTCTGTATCTTGTGGTATTTCTACTTGAATGGTCAGCAATCAATCGCACATGAATCATACAGTAAACAGCTGCAGAAACACTGAACGTATTTTCCACTGTCTCAAAATGTTTTTGTCAGTATCCTCCATCTTGTCCAAAAACTACACAAATGTATAATTTTTCTTTTGGCCGCTTTTAAAATTTATGGTTCTGATATCAGCTTCTATAAACTTTAAATTAATGAAATATAATCCACATTAAATCTATCAGCTGAAGTACTCCACTGCTAAACATAATTTAGCAGGTTTGTACTTAGACCTATCACAATAAACAATAAATCTATTAATCGCATGATAAATTAAAACGAGTTCAATAATTTTCATTTGCATGATTTATTGTTTTTCTCTTTTCTTTGTTTCTACCAAAAACTGGATGACAAAAGGCTTCAGTTTGGTGCGTTGGTCTCAACTAGTCCTTTTTTGAAGGACTATGTTGTTTACAAAGACTTCATGATTCATTTCATTTGTTTTTTTTCTGTTGTTTATTTTGAATATTTAAAATGTCTTCCAGTTTTAGTGTTTAAAGTTCAACCAAATTTAAAGTTTGTTCATCTTTGAGAATGTGTTCCTGCGTTATTATACCTTTACCATCATAATGCTTGACGATTGTCTCAAAACAACAATATTATGGTTTATCGCAATGTCTGGGACAATTTATGGTCCAGTAAAATGTGTTATTATGACACATTTTACTGAAGTACAAGATCTGAAGTACAAGATCTGGGACTAGACCTGAGATTTAGGTACGTCCTAAGCATGCACTATTCCTAAAAATAGCAAAAAATTACCCAAAACCTGTTTTTGCCACAAAACTACTCAACTTATACAAAACATAAATTTCCTGTATAAAATATTCATTCATTTTAAAAGTAAAATTCAATTACTGCAAACTACAGACAGCAAACAACTCCCTTTGAAGCTGGTGATTTGACCTTGGCTTTTGTTCTCAAGCTTTTATGTAGACTTTTATTGAAAAGTGTTGTCTTTTTTCAGATGGTAAATTTGCAGTTGAGTTGAAACTCACCTTTACACTGAAGGCCCTGCCTCATGAAGCCCCACAGCAGAGAGCCACAGTGGTCACAGAAGGTAGGCACCTTGTAGTTGTGGATACTGAACTTGTGGGGAATGTTAACACTGAACCCCTTTGAACCCACCTGCAGAGGGAGACACACCCACACAAACACTCAACACAAAGGATTACACAGAGGAAGAGTGCACAAGTTTGAGGTTGTAACAAACTCTGGATGCATTTTCTATTCATCTTTATTAAGCCTGCAAGAAGCAGAAAAAGTGGGACATAACCAAAACTTACACAAGCACAAATATCAGCATAAATACAGTTGAAATCAGATATTTAGATACACTGAACAATTAGACATAATTTTTTTCTCCCTATCTGACAAAATCCAGGTAACTTTTTCTGTTTTATGAACTATTGCCAAAATATTTGTTATTTGCTGAATGCTAAAACAATAAGAGAAATCTCTTTTACTTTTTTCAAATTCAGAAGCCCAGACTTTGATGTCTTGGCTTTGTAAACGTTTGGTTCACAACATGGAGGCACAACTGTAGGAGTATTTTAAGGTTTTACAAGGTGAACAAACATTTTTTGTGCACCTTGTAAGAAGTAGATGGGAGAAAAGACGTTTACAGTACATGTAAACACATGGATTTAACTGCATGCGTTTGCACACATTTACCTCCTCGGCTGTGTCGTCCTGCTTCTTCATCCCAGCGCACTTGGTGATGATGAGCATATGGCAGCGCTTGTGGACGACACAGGTACACACTGAAAGCACCAATGCATTGCAATCACTCCTGTGCTGTTGTAATTCAAATTTGGCAGATATTGATTAATTAAAAAAATTGAAATGAGTTTAAAGAATCTACTATTATTGAAGTTAAATGGTAACAATTGGATAAGTGACTGATTTTTTATTTTAATATGACAAAATAAATATATCTTAATTCTTCAAAACAATGCGAATTTATAGACAAATCTTAAAGTCTGGTATGTTTCTTATGAGATGCAATAGAAAATGCTGGAGTGACCAAAGTATTTAATCTGTAGTGCTGCAATAACCCCACTGCCAGTCAGCTGGCTGACAGAAATTTGGAAATATTTCCAGTGAGGAAAAACATGAACAATTAGTGTGTTAAACATCCAGCTTTTTTTTAAAACTGCAGGTATTAAGCTACAAGATCCTGTCTGGAAAGAAGCTAACCGGCTACCCAAGAAAATCAATATATGTATTACAAAGTTTTAGATGTTAAAAGGACTTTTTAAACTAACCAGTATCATGCAATTCCAGCTGGTTCTTTTTGTCTACTTAGTTTTGTTTCTTCTGAAAATGTCAAAAATTGTTTTTGCACCACTGGAAAATTCTGCTAACCAAAAATACTTATAATACTAAATCTTACCAAGAAGTTTTGGTCCAGTTTCTAGAGCAAATAGCTTAGTATACTTAAAATAAGACAAACTAACTTGAAAGTTACTTTTCAGCATGATATAGGTGCTTGTTTTCAGTTAAAGAAAGGTTATATTTAAAATAATTTTAAGTGTATTAAGATATTTGTACTAGACACTAAACCAAAACTACTTGGTAATATTTTGTGTTTTTGCAGTTAATAATAATAATAATAATAATAATAATAATAATAATAATAATAATAATAATAATAATAATAATAATAATAACACTGATTATTATTATTACATAAAGTTTCCTCCTCAGTTAAACAAAAAGGAGATGTAGCAACATATTGCATTTCTTTAATTCTATTAAAAATGTAAATAATACAAATAAAACAATATTTTGTATTTTAGAAGTATTTTTAGAAGAGCTGTTCCAAAAACAGACCTTCCTTGCAGACAATAAACATCCAGAAGCAAACCAAGTTGCAGGAAGACGCCATTAGCATAGAGCTAAGGGCGTCTGGTTCCCTAAGACAATCAAGATTCCTTCAGGCTGCTCAGATACTTAAGCCAAACTTTATTTGATAAACATATAAAAAGTACTCTAATTAAAACACAGTAAGCTGTCCCAGAAGAGTTAAAGCTATTTAAGTTATCAGTGAGTAGATGTGAAACCCAGGGAGCCCAGATTGAATTACTGATGAGGGCATTTAAACCTCATCGAATGCCAAATGACTTTCGTGCTGGGGTTTCTAATTCCCACATAATTCTTGGGGGATTTGATGACTCTGGTGTGTCAGGTTCGAGTCTTTGCTGGTAAGAATTTCCACAAACAAACTATCACATGTTTGTGGCACAACCTTCTTCATGCATTAAATGTGCATGTTGTTTTGCAGAAGAGTCCTGCTCTGCATTTTTCAAAGTGTTTAACACTTGGTGTAGTACTGATAATGAATGGCTCCAGAACAAATCACACCCGTCACTCAGTAACATGTAATCCTCTCCCATGTTCTCCTGCTTCAATAATAAATAAAGTGCCATGTTACATGAGACATTTGGACAGGGTCGGGGAAAAGTACTCACTCTGACACTGGTATCCCTGCTTCCCCAGCACACCCCTATCAGATCACACACAAGAGCAGCCAGCGTTATCAGCCAGGCGGGTTCAATGAAACTCAACTTCTGATGCAAATGAGCTGCAACAGATGTGCTTATGTGTTGCCTACCAGATAAAATCTCTGCAATGTGAGCAGTAGGTCGGTTGTCTCAGGTAGGTGGCCATGAACTTGTGTCCGTTGACTTGGTGGACGCGTCTTCGGACGGCTCCTTGTCGCCGGCGAGGACCGATCCTCTCGCGGAAAACCCTCTCCTCATTCTCGTTTGTCGCCGAGGCTGTCGATTAAACACACACACAGTCGAGTTTCAGGTTTTTTAAGGGCCACTTCCAAGTCAAGTCTCTGGTTTTTCGCTTCATGTAGAAGTCAAAACTCTCAATTCATTAATTTTAAGTCAACTTTGGTTTTTGAGGGACAAGTCCAAGTTAGGTCTCACATCTTTTGCTTCAAGTCCAAGTCAAGAGTCTAGTCTTTTGCCCTGAGTCTCACGTCTTTTGCTTCTAGTCAAAGTCAAGGGCCAAGTCTTTGAGGGGTCCAACTCATGTCTTAAATGTCTTGCCCAAAACAAAGTGTCAAGTTTTTCCTTTCAGTGTCTTTAACTCTGTGCATAAAACAAGTCTCAAGTATATGAGGGAGGAATCCAAGTCAGGTCTCGAGTGTTTCACTCCCAGCACAAGTCAAGCATCACCTTTTTATAAAGTCCAAGTCAGGTCAAGTCCCATTGAAGTATTTACTGAAACCATGACATGAACTGCTGTGAATAAACTCAAAATGAATTGGAGTAATAGTTTTTGGCATAACTTCACTTCAGTTTTATATTTCTGTTAAAATAACTTTTTATATTGCCTTTTTTGGTGTTTTAGTCCCACCATCTAACATCTTCATTTAGTGACATTTGTTTTCATGTTGGTATACAGTAATGACATATTCAATGATATTTTATTGTCATACAGTCTTTGCTTGTTTGTGGTACAAAATTTGGACTCAGGTCCCAGATTAAGAAATTTAATACACAAATAAAAATAAATAAATAAACTATAAAAGTAATTTATGTGTTATATAGATATGCATACTAAAAAAGTGTTTGTGTGTAAATAATTTATGATTATTAATTTATGGTGCAGCTTGAGTTCAGAAGCCTCACAGCAGTGAATCAGACAAAAAAATATAAAATCCAAGTAGAAAAACAGTTTGCTTTTTAATTGTGAAACTACAAAAAACTTAAAATTAATAATTTTTATAACTTAGAATGTAAGTGTAGATTGAGCAATTGTTAAACTTATGCAAAAACATAGCAAACAACATTGTTATATTAAACTACAATAAAATACAGGCAAAATGCCTTTTAAAATGCATCTTTGTACAACTGTATTAAAATTGTTTTTAGAATTGTGAGAGATAAAGATGTTGCAAAAAAAGTTATTTTGTTCTGAAATAATCCAAAAGCATTTATTGCAGACATCAGCTTGAGGGACAACCATGTGATCATTAATCTGCAGCTCAAGAACAGATTGTTCTGAGCCATTGTTAGCACAGCTTCAATGAACTTTCCAGGGCTATAAATCAAACGCACCCTTTCACAGGAGAATGTGCATCCTTATCAGAGGTGTACACTGTCGGTGCCTTACATACTGGCTTAATTACATGAGAGAAAGACTCAAACACCATACCACAGGTCTGACTTAAGTTTTGAGTCAATAGCCATGTTTACATGGACATAAGTAATCAGAATAAATAAAAATGTACCATGTAAGCAATTCCGCTCATTCTGAATAAAACTGTAATCCGGATGAGAGGGGTAGTTTATGCCGGTTCATAATCCGAACGCTGTGCATGTCAACACTTATGATCATGTCATTTTGATAGTTGCAAACTGACTTGATTTCGCATGTGTGCCATATGTCAACCTGACGTAAGTCGGACTTCGGTGGCAAGACGATATATTGTGGAAGCAAAACTGGTCAGTTGATCTCTCATCCTGTAACGAAGGAAGACCAACAGCATACTGCTTAGCCTGTAGCTTAATTAGTGAGTGCAGAAACGTCTCAACCGTTATCAGAGCCCGGCTCGGGTTCATTCTGGGAACTCAGGAGACAGAACGAAGACACTACTGCGTTTGTTTTTATGTTCAGGACAGAGAAACACAACTTTTGTGGGTTTCTAGGAAATTTTACAATACTGTCAGCTATGTCAACTGTGTAAGTGTTTCTATTATGTATAAAGTCTGGTGTATGTAATTTAGGTTGGAATATATTCAAATATGATCAAGTAATTCTACGGATCTAAACCGTTTTTGTCACTTAAGCAAAACTTTTTTGTGACTTAAGTGCGACTTAAGTACAAATAAAGTCTTAAATTTTTAGTGAGTCTTGAGTCTGCTTTTTTTTGGGAACTTAAAAAATATGACTTCAGACTAAGCAAAGTCTTCAGTCTTTCTTTCTGCAACGTAACTACATCTCACCTAGAGCTGTTAATAATTATTTTAGTAATTGATTATTCTCTGGTAAAAATCAGCACATCCTGCACATTTTTCATTTAATCACGTAACCCTTTTTTGCACAATATTAGAAACACATTAAAAGATGCAAAATAAATAATTAAATTCCTTTTAATTGACTAAAATGCAATAATAGCAATCCTTTAGTGAACACTTTATGATTTGTAGCGAAGGATGCAGCTAAAAAATACTTCTAACATCAAGTTGTGAAAAACTCAGCCATTTCTGATTAACTTAACACTCAATAGAGCTGACCTGTTGATTTTTTTTTATCTATTAACAGATCAATGATTTGAATTTAAAAGGTGTTTAATAGGGAGATGAGTTTTTTTTTTTTACAGAATTTGATCCAGGTGATGATAAAACTGCCACTTGAGGAGTTCAGATTTACACATAAAAAAGAATTTATTTTTTATCTTGAATGCAAAATGTATGTATTATGTGTACAGTTATAGCTTAATAAGTCCTATAAGAAAATTGTTCATTTTGAATCTGCATACTCTAGGTATGAATTAATCAATTACTAAGTCAGTTGACGATTGTTTCAATAATTCATTCATCACAATTAATGTGATTAATTCTTTCATACCTAATCTTACCACAAATCTTTTTTCACAGCTTAAATGTGACTCAAGCTCTCAGACTCGAGTCCTTATCTCTAATCCAGCCACAAACTTTCTTCCAACCGCTCCTTTTATTCTTAGCACAACGGTTTGTACAAATCGGGATTTTGCATCATATTGCTCAGGATGTTTAATCATTCAATGTCTTCTCTTCCTCCTCAGTCCTTCCTCCCTCTTTAAAAAAGACACCCCACACCTACCGGAGGCCTATGCATATATATACGTGTGGAAAGCTATTTATACTGCCGTGTGTGGGCACAAAAACGAAGGACAGCATATTAAAATACTCCTCCTCGATGAACATCCAACCAGTCCTTTTTACTTCCTCTCTGCATCCCCCCGATAGATAAATGCTTTCCAAGAGTAACCTTAAGACAAGAGAACCACCTCCACTCTAACTCCCACACACACTCCTTCCCTCAGCGCTCCTGTCCTAGTTAGCCTTGCTCTCACTCCGCCAGCTTCTCTCTCCGGGGTACGCTATAGATGTGGTTACTGCTGAGCTTCTCCACAGTTCGATTACAGACAGGATGTCTAGGGAGTTTGTGTATGTGGATATGGGTGTAAATCTGTATTCCTGTATCTGTGTGTGATGCACGTTGGTTGGAGGGAAGCAGAAGCTAAATAGTCCATTACGGAAATCATTTTGCTTTACATAATACATCGTCCATCTGTCTCGGACACACACACACGCACACACATGCACACACACCCACACACACACTGAGTAGTAGAGGCCTAACAACTGCTAAGAGTTAATGTCTTGGAGACGGCCGTACTCTGTACCTGAAGAACAACCATCTGGGAGATGGCCGCCAAATAAACAGAAACACGAATGTCCAAATCTGACAAAAACGAGCAAGAAGCCGACAGCAACATCAAAGCAGCGGCTTAATAGAAACAAAATGGATTTTCAAAGGACAATGAATCTACAGTAAACCTTGTGATGCGGTTGTCTGATATTATCTGTATTCCCCGAGCACCACACTTCATTACATGAGAAGAAACTATGTGCCACGTGGTCGTAATAATAAAATGCCACAATGTGTCACGTCAAAGTGAATCTCACAAAGCTTGTGACTTTTCCACAGATGTAAAGGTAGATGTTTTTTGAAATCTTGAAACCTGGTCTTTATAATTGAGACTCTGATTTTAAAGCAAGACAAAGAGAATTTCTGACTTAGCTATGTTGCATTGAGCTCAAAACTGAGATCATCAGACTTTGTGACAATCAGCCAATCTGTTTGATCAAGACTTTTCCATACACAGTGAAGGCAACACAAAGTGTTTTACAGAAACAAGAGGCTATAATAAAAACAAAACTTATACATACATCATCATTCATGGATGGATGGGTGGATGGATGAACAAATGGGGAGCTGGACGGACGAATGGACCATCCAGCCATCTATCCTGCAACTTCACATTGTTTTCATTCTGAGCAACAACAACAGAACACGGGTCACTTTCTTAAAAAAAAAAAAAACTCTTGTTTTATTTAAGCAATTTTAATGTCAAAGTTTGCTCTTCAGTATTTGCTATGAACTTCAATAAGAAGAGAAAAACATGGTTGATAATAAATTTTAGCACTTTGTGTTGCACCTTTCATTTTTAAAAGATTTTAATTAGCCAGTATGTTTTTTTAATGGCATTTCACTGTGAGACTTTACACCATGTTCCAAATTATTATGCAAGTGATATTTTCCATGATTCTCTTAAATGGTCAATGCAAATGATGGTCAGTATAATTTTCAAGTCATGAACTATTACAGTATAAATCAAATTTTACTTATCAAAGCTCCCCATGATAACAGTATTTTTTTCAAAAATAAAAACCTCAAATTGCACTGTTCCAAATTATTATGCACAGCAGATTTTCTAAACATTTTATGGACTGTAAAGAACTGCAAACGGTCATGCTTTGAATGTGCAGCATTAAGTGGTCACACGTACTAAAATCAAAAGCTATTTCAATCAAAAACATCTTAACAGATCGAGTTACATGTTAACATAGGACCCCTTCTTTGATATCACCTGCACAATTTTTGCATCCATTGAGCTTGTGAGTTTGTGGAAAGTTTCTGCTTGAATTTCTTTGCAGGATGTCAGAATACCTTCCCAGAGCTGCTGTTTTGATATGAACTGCATTCCAGCCTCAGATCTTCTGCTTGAGGAAACTCCTAAGGTTCTCAATAGGGTTGAGGTCAGAGGAGGATGGTGACCACACCATGAGTTTCTCCCCTTTTATGCCTATAGCAGCCAATGACACAGTGGTATTCCTTGCAGCATGTGATGGTGGATTGTCCTGAATGAAGATGATTTTGTTACAGAAGGTACGGCTCTTCTTTTTGAACCATGAAAGAAAGTGATCAATCAGAAAGTCCATATACTTTGCTGAGGTCATTT